>CM019153.1:1509215-1779280 GCA_009733165.1 Naja naja | reverse complement strand
ATGCCTATTCATTGGCTGACTTTGTTATTAAGCTCTATTCAGTTCATGAATATACTCTGACAGTTTTGTGTATGCAGAGTTTAAAATGATTGATTGTTGTTGTAAAGTGTTTGAAAAATCATTGTTAAAGCGGGAAAACCCTGCACTCTGATTGGCTTGCCGGGCAGCCGCTTAGGTGTAGTCCGCGCTGAGCCATTCGGGTCCGTTCTGAGCTGAAGTCACAATAAACAAGAGCTGAAGCACTCCACGCCTCGTTCTCTATGCAAACATAACACTGGCAATGAAGGTGGGATTTCCAAAGAGAAGACAACGTAAACGAAGAGGAGATGGCTGCACTGAACACCCCCAGCCCCATTCGACCAAGAATGAAGACTGGGAGTCATATGCAGAATGTTTTCAGATGTATTTAGAAGGAAATGATCTGGCCGCCATTTCTGAGCAGCGGAAGAGAGCGGTTTTTCTCACTTATTGCGGTCCTGCAGTCTTCAAGATGGCGAAGGCATTGGCTGGCTCAGCAGACATGAAGGTAATGGCATGGTCTGATCTGGAGAGACTTTTAAGGGCACACTACATCCCAAGTATCGTGCCTCATTAGGAGACACGAGTTTTATTGCCGCAATCAGGGAGAAGACGAAAGCATCAATGGCTTCGTGGCAAGTTTAAGGAGCATTGGGGCGTGTGAATTCAGCAGTTTAGAGGAGGCCATGCGCAATCATTTTGTATTGGGCCTTAAAGACAAGGTATTGCAGAGCAAATTACTGATGAAACCCAAAATTACACTGAAAGAAGCCATAGAAGAAGCATCTTCAGCAGAAGCCACCAAAACCTCAGCAGCAGCCATGAGGAAAATGAACAAGACTATGGGCCATTCTGATGGTGAAAAGACCACCACAACTCATTTTGATGAACTTGAATCCAAGTCAGAATATAGTGGAGAAGAAGAAGGAATTAACAGACTCAGAATGGAGCGGAAACAAAATGACCTGGGAAGAAAGAGGCGAGATTTCCACTGCATAGGTTGTGGGGAACCCACCGCACTGAATGCAAATTCCTGGAAGCCATTTGCCTCTGTGAAAAAAGAGGGCACATTGCAAGAGTCTGCAAATCATCCAGAACTCCACCCAACAGAAGGAAGTTTGTTGCAAACAACAAAGACAGAGAAGTCAAGCCAAACAACAACAGTGAGAGAATGAGGCACAGCACAGAAATAAATGGAAAAAATGAAACTCATCAAACAGTAACTATTGGTCATTCCTCTTCACTAAATAACAGAAAAGTGCATGTCAAGGTATTTATTGAAGGAAGGCCTTGCCAAATGGGTTCATACCTGTCCATGGTGTCATGGGACACAATTCAAAGACTGATACCAGACATTCAGAAGACTCACTTCAAAAAACAAGCACTAACTCTTAAAGACTACCAAGGGAACAAGATTCCAGTAGTTGGAACAAGAGAATTCAACGTGAAATTCAAAGGCCACACCAAGCCTGCCATTGACCATCATCGAGGTAAAGATAGCCCAAGCTTGCTGGGACTGGAGTGGTTCAACCGCTGGGCATCAAGTAACTGGCATCAATCATGTGAGCAACACTGATTGGGAAGAATCCTTGAAGTCTGAGTTTCCAGAGGTCTTCAGCGACGGATTAGGCAAGTACTTGGGGACCCCTATCACTTTTAACCTAGATCCCAAGGTACAACCAAACCGTTTAAACCCAGGAGGGTACCATTTGCTTTGAAGGAAAAAATAGATAAACAATTAGATAAGTTAATAGCCCAAGGGGTACTAGAGCCCACAGACCACTCCAGATGGGAGACACCCATAGTCACGCCAGTCAAGGCTGACAGTTCTGTGAGAATCTGTGGGGATTACAAGGGGACATTGAACCATGCGCTTCAACAGAGCGCATATCGGTTCCAGTGGTTCATCATTTATTACATTCTCTGGGGCACAGTCTTCGCCAAATTGGACCTGGCCCAAGCATACCAACAGTTAACAGTAGATGATTTAACTGCAGAAGCCCAAACCATTGTAATCCATCAGGGTGCATTCAAATGCAAGAGGTTACAATTTGGAGTAAGTGTGGCGTCAGGCATATTTCAAAGCCTTATGGAAAGGATGCTACAAGGGTTACCTGGGGTGGTGCCCTATTTTGATGACGTTTTAATCTCTGCTGAAAATGACACTCAATTACAAGAGAAACTCAGAGAAGTCCTGACCAGGTTCAGAAAAGCAGGGTTGAAAGTAAAAAAGAAAAGTGTACACTAAGAACTGACAAAGTAGAATTCTTGGGCTATATGATTGATAAACAGGGCATCCACCCCACAGAAGCCAAAGTCCAGGCAATCAAAGAAGCCCCCAGACCAAAATGCAAAACTGACTTGCAAGCATTCCTGGGACTTGTTAATTTCTACCACATGTTTCTACCTCAGAAAGCAACCATTGCAGAACCCTTACATAGACTACTGGATAAAAATCTGCATGGGTTTGGGGCAGAAAGGAAGAGTCTGCATTTATCAATATCAAGAGACTAATAACTTCTGATTGTGTATTGATACAGTTTTCTGAGAATTTACCTGTAATATAACTTGTGATGCATCCCCTTTGGAGTGGGGGTGCTGAGCCACTTGCTTCCCAGTGGAAGGAAGCTCCCATTGCTTTTACTCTCGACTTTGACTAAAGCAGAGAGGAACTACAGTCAACTGGACAAAGAAGCTTTGGCACTGTAGCAGCAGTCAAGAAGTTCCATGAATATGTCTATGGGAGAAGATTCACCATTGTCACAGATCACAAACCACTGTTGGGCATTGTGGCAGGAGACAGACCAACGCCAACCATCCTGTCACCAGAATGCTGAGATGGACTGAATTTCTTGCTGCTTATTCATATAAACTCATCCATAGACTGGGAAAAGACATTGGGCATGCAGATGCTTTGAGTCGCTGCCCACTTCCTTTGCACACTGAGGACCCTGCTCCTGCAACTTACACATTTTTTCTAGAGACTGTTGCCAAGCTTCCAGTCCATGCTGCTACAATTGCTAGAGAAACTGCCAAGGACACTTTATTGGCTCCTGTTGTAGGTTGGGTTAAAAAAGGTTGGCCACTACAAGATCTACCTCAGGGTTCCCAACCTTTCAAATCTAGACAAACTGAATTATCTGTCTTAAGGGATGTATTCTGTGGGGTAACAGAGTGGTTATTCCTGCAAAACTTCAAAAGAGGTCTTGAAATGTTACATGAGGGTCACCCGGTATTGTCAGAATGAAGGGATTGGCCAGGAGTTATGTATGGTGGCCAGGTATAGACAAAATGGTTGAAAACTGGGTTGCATCCTGTCCAAATTATCAGGAAACAAGGCCTGCCCACCTATACAGGAATGGGAATGTCCTAGGGCCCCTGGTCCAGGATTCATATTGATTTTGCTGGCCCTACCAGAGGCCACACCTTTCTCATTGTGGTAGATGCATACTCCAGATGGTTAGAGGTTATTCCCATGTCATCCACCACAGCTGAGGCTGTTATCAGACAGCTTAAGAAACTTTTGTAACGCACGGCCTACATGATGTGCTTGTTTCTGACAATGGTCCTCAATTTACTGCTAACCTTTTTGAATCATATCTAGCACAGCAGGGTATCAGACACACCCTTACAGCCCCTGGGCATCCTACGACTAACGGCCGGCTAACGATGGTACGTTTTACTAGAGAAACTCCAACAATTGGGTCCAGGGGACTTCACTGAGAAAGTTGAAAAATTACTCAGTATCCAACACATCACTCCTAACCCATCCACTAATTTAACTCCAGCCGAGCTTGTGATGGGTAGAAAACTCAGGTCTACCCTGGACCGCCTTCACCCCACTTACGCACCCAATGCACCATTAGATTCCACTAGCAAAACTCGCAAATTCTCCGTGGGTGATTTTGTTTATGCTAAAAACCTTGTAGGTGAACCATTGTGGATTCCTGCAGAGATAACCCAGGTTACAGGCCCCAGGTCTTACAGGGTTCAAACTGAGGATGGTGCCTTGTGGAGTAGGCATATAGAGCAGTTACAATCCAGACTGCCTCTGGAGCATCGCCCTTGCTCCTCTCTGGACTTCATCCCCACAGCCTTTTCTCGGGGGGAAGGGGGAAATAATGGAGGTAATGAGCAAGTAAGAATCAACCCCATGTGTAACGAGCTAACACGACAGGAACCATCCCAAACCCTGTCACAGTCCCAACAACCATTTTTACAAATGGAGGATTGCACATCATTACCAGACTTAGAGGATAACACTGGGTTGGAAATAGATTGGGAGGAGAGACCAGGTTGTAGTAACCAAACAGGTTCTACCAGTACAAGAAATCCTAATAAGGAATTGTTGGCAGATACATTTCCTTCCTCACAAGGTGAGATTCCCAAAACACCTGAACCACGCAGGTCTCAATGTACCCGTAAGAGCCCCACCTATTTACAAGGGTATATTAGATAGATGGGGTTTGAGTATGGACCAAACCTAGTGGGGAGGGGTGTTATGTATGCAGAGTTTAAAATGATTGGTTGTTGTTGTAAAGTGTTTGAAATCATTGGTTGTAAAAGTGCGGGAAAACCCTGCACTCTGATTGGCTGGCAGCCGCGGCAGCTGGCTATAAGTTGCCACCGCAGCTGAGCCATTTGGGTCTGTTCTGACCTGAACAATAAACAAGAGCTGAAGCACACCGTGTCTCGTCTCTCTATGCAAACTTAACAGTTTGAACTGTATATTTGAATTCTGATGCATATTTATTGTTGTGAATGCTTTTGCAAAACAGTGGCTGGAGAGACTTGCCACAGATAAGTGTACAAAGCAGCTATTTCAAATAACATTTCTTAATTGTGTATTGTGTTACCAGTTACTCTGGAGGAAAATGGAGCTTATCTAGCCAGCATTAAATGATGCTTTTTTTCTTCAGAAAATCAGTCAATAGGAGGAGGGTAGCTAGGTTTGGAGCTGGCCTTCAAAGTTGGCAACCAATAAAAAAAAATTTCTCACTTTTCTGTGTATAGATGTTACAACTCCATGGTTATTTGCCTTATTTTTATTTTGACCAGTTTAATTCTTGCCATGATTTTTGGATTCTAATAGTTTTGGACTAATTCTGATATTTTCCACAAATGTGGACTTTCGCTTTTTCTACAAAGTGGACACAAACATGTTCATTAAATTTTATTGATTTTTTTAATCAATTTAAAGTTTTGAACACAATCAGGAAGAATACCTGCACAGGGTTACCTTCCCATTACTGTGTACATACATACATACATACATACATACATACACACAGACTTTATATAAATATAATCTGAAGCTGTTGAGAACCTTAGATGAAACAGATTTTCTTGAGTTGCTGGAGTCAAGTGGCATACAAATGTAATACATTATTATTATTGTTGTTAATTGCATATATATATTTCTCCATGGTTGGTGACAAAAAGACTGCCTGCATTAACTATTCAGAGGCTTTATTAACTTCATTAAAATACACATTGTTACCATCTTTTTGCTAGCCTTACCTTTCTGCTATAATGACAAAAAAGATCAGCCCTCTCTGGTTACTGTTATTCTGAGTGCTGCAGCAGCATCTCAGCTATGTTTTTGGGATTTCGGCTCACAGCTCTACCTTCTACACTGAAAAATAGAAGTCGAAGCTGCAGTCCTCCGAGTCTTCCTGGGCCTACATCTCTTTATAGAATGGTGAAAGCTCGTCGGGTGGAGTCCCTGCCACTGCCCCCTGCACTGCCTCTTCCGGGTTTATTGGGGAAGGTCTCTGCAGAAGAGACAAGGCAGGTAGAATCAGTTGCCAGGGGTTGACCTGCCTCATGAGGTTGTTGGGAGTACTGGAGGGGGTACTCTCTGTAGGGTGAGGAATGTGGGGCCTGGAGCTCCCATCAGTGGCTTTTCTCACCTTGGCCTCACCCTGACTTCTGCTTGCTGGGTCTAGGCATGCTCTAACACCTCTACTTGGCCTTTCTAGCTGGTTCCTTTGCTTCCTGTGGTCTGGGCAGGCCTGGTGCTGCAGGTGGCAATGACAGCGGCCTATTGGACCTGTGCAAACTGCTAGCAGCCTCTGTGGTAGCAGCAGCCCACAGCAGTGCCAAGGTGCATCAGGTACACAAGGGGAACACGCTCCAAGCGTGGGCCAAGGCCATGACCCGCAAGGTGGCTGAGGAGATGACCAGCAGCAACCTGCTCTCCAACTGCAAGCAAAACCAGATGGGATGGAATAGGAGGGCCAATGGTGTCTCACAGCAGCCGCACCATCCCCTGCTTTACCTTGTTTTGGCCCACGGTGGTGGCAGTAGCCGGAGGCAGAAGCACAGGGGACAGGCACATGGTCCAGCCTGCTGGATATGCCGGGCAGCCGCCTGTTCCATCTCAGCCACATGGGATGGAGCAGACGTGTCTGGTGGTCCGCATCAGATTCCTCCCCCCTGACAAGCCTGCTGCTTGGGGGTCTAGGTGCAGAGCCCCTGCTGCTGGATACCTCCCTCCCTCCCTCCCGCACACACATACACACACACATACACACCTGAAAGGCCGAAGACACTGGTGCAGCTTTTGTCTTCAACCTGGTGACATCCATGCCAGGATGAGGTGGGCTGGGGCAACACTGGCTCGCTGCCTCCTGTGTGCACGCACGAACGCCAGGATGGAATGGGTCGGGCCAAAGTGACGCAGGCTGTCCCCTTACAGTTTCCAGGATGGCTATGTGGGCTAGATCTGACCACATTGTAGGCCGGATCTGGCCCCCAGGCCTTGAGTTTGACACCCCTGATCTTGATGGTTTGCAACATAAATACCAAAAGTTTTTATGTAAAGTCAACAGGAACAAAGAATAGAAGATTGTGTCAGGGGCAACTGCAATATCAGAGGTAGAAAAGACAGTGCAGAGGAGATCATCTTATAGTGAAAATTGGTGGAAAAAAATAATTAAAAAGGCTTCTGTTATCTTTCCTCCGCATTTTCCTTCCACTGTTCTTACCAAACTCTTCCATATACTAGAAATACCTTATTTAGATTTTACTGAAATTTTAGCTCTACCTGTCATACTGATGGTCTCATCTGCACTTTGTGTGACTAGGTGTGTAGCCTTCCAAAATCTCTCTGTTTCAGTGGGAGGAGCTTCAAGGGTTCAGTTCTCACATATGATTTTAGCTAGAAATAGTGATGGTTTAATATTTTATTTGCATATATGGTACCACTCAGATCTAAAAAGATCTTTTTGTTTATTTGTTTTTATCCCACATTTATTATTTTTATAACTAAATCAAGATGCTGAACATACCCAAAAGACCTCCCTCCTCCTATTTTCCCCATAACAACAATCCTGTGAGGTGACTTAGACTGATTAAAAGTGACTGGTCCAAAGTCATCCAGCTGGCTTTAATGGCTAAGACAAGACTAGCATTCAGGGTGTCTGACTTTCCAGCCTACTGTCTAACAACTAGAATAAATAATTTAAAAATGGCATTTTTAAGATTTAACTAACTAAAACAGCATATTCACATTCACAAACAAATTACAACGCTATGCCTGACTGTGCTTCAAACTTCAATTACACATTTTATTTTGTTGGGTCTTTTTGGTGTCAGATGATCAGATAAGCTTGGAAAATGATGTTTTGAATTGCTAAAGCAAGTGTGGGATAAAAAAGAAATGGAATTATAATAGATGCTGGATAAGCATTCCTTCCTACTTCAAATCAAATCAAACTAAACCATATCCTTATTATGATCCAAGATCTATATAAGAAGTCAGTTAAAAAGCATAGAAAATACATCAGAGTCCAAAATAATAATTATAAAAAACTAACAATGTACCACAAAAAAGCATACACAGAAAAAAACATCTAAAAGGAATCTAAAAGGAAGGGTAGGAGCATTAGATTGGTGAGGGGAAGCATAAAAGCATTTAGCAGATTAAATCTATCATAGTATAGAGCAGTCCAATATAATGAGCTGAATGCTCATTAAGACTAATTTATAGTACAGGTCATATCCGATGGAATTTAAGCACTGTTGTGCAGAACCTGGCAACATTTATATATTGTAGCAGGATTAGTATCTGAAAGAAGCACAGGGTGTAAAATTATCATGTGCACCTAGGGTATTTATGCAATAATAATGAGTTGAAATTAGTATGAATGTCTCTCTAATACAGGCACTTGAGAAGCCCATGCTCTATTATTTCTGCAGTCCACAATCACAGGGGTTTTATCTTTCTGAGTAAAAAGTCTTCCTGTCTTGCTGCTTCATATAACCATGTACCCAAGTATATCATTCTGAAGACTCTGATTTTTTTAAAATTTGGATTTGTCAAAATTACTATTGTTATGTAAATAAATTACCAGAAATTTAGAAAGTTGGTTGCTGAAGAGCTAAGTTGTTTATTATGACATTTTTTAATTCAAAAGCCCAATATGGAATAGAACTGTTAAATTCCTTTATCAAATACATATTGAGAAGGAAAAATATATTTTCTGTTTGTTCAGAGCTTGGGCTTTTTAATAGTTTCATTTTCTTAGATGAATGGGAGGTAGCTTTTTAAAAGTTCCAGTATGCAGTGAAGTTATGCTATTTTTAAAATAAATATAAATTAAGATATGTGCATCAAAAGTACTGCTGTGTGGATTAAATTTGCTGTGTACTATATTTATGTTCCTTTTTATTCTTTTTCTTTATTTTTTATAGTTCCAAACACTTTTTCATTCTACTTATACTTTTATAAACCATAGGATCTATGAATGCCAAATATAATTCAAGAAAGGGCATTTGAAACAGGAGTTACATTCAACACTGAATTACAAATTATCCTTTTCTAGATTTTATTTATTTATTTTCCAAAATTGCCTTTTGCCTGACAGCACAAATGTAGCCTATGGGAATAGATAAAGCAAACATAGCATTAAGTAATATGGTTCATACGTCTACAAAAATAATGTTAGAGCCAAGGACTTTGACAATGACAAGAACTGATGAATGGATCAGTTCTTCAGAACTCATATCCAGATCAAGTAGATGACTAGGATCACCCACAAGTTTGCTCTATGCAGAGTCTATCCATGAAGAGATTGTAAAATATCAACTTCCAAGGGAAAATCATCCTCCCTAAGTCAGGTTTGGTGCTGTCAACCAATACTGGGTTTATCTACTTCCTCTCTTAACTACTTTAAGAAGGTGCTTGTTATTGATTTTTCTGACTATTAAGAACCTTCTGAAGGGCTAGTTTCATCACCCTGGGAGAATTTCCTTCAACCCTTGATGAAAAAGGTTTTATGTAAGTTTAAGGATTAATAAGGGGGCTAGGATGTTGATTCTGAAACATTAAAGGCTAAGTTAAAGTCTTGATGCACGTTTCCTGTGGGCTGTTTAATTTTTATAAAAGAATATATGAAAATTTTGAAATTAACTGTAAGAAATTTTCCTATTGGAAAATTTTTTGCTCATTGGAAAATAACATATAGTAAGAGGAGACTTGGAAAGTTGACCAGAGGGAACCAGAGAGAAGGATTAAAATTAAGAAAAAGACCCATTAATAAAATGGAGCAATACTGCTTGACTATAGAAGAAATTAAAGTTGTTTGGAAACAATGCCCTCAGAAATTACTTACAAGTTTGTCTAATACCATAAGAATGGATTTAACAATGGATATTAGAAGAAGAACAGATTTTACTAGATAAAACAGAGATTGAAATTGATTTGCATGTGGTTTTGAAAATAGATTTTTTTTAAATGCCAAGCTACAAGTATGATATGGGAAAAGATGCTGTGGATTTAAAAATGGAATTTATAACGCAAGACTGCAAGATTGATATGGTAAAGAATGCCACAATGGATTTACCCTTGAAACCAGCTGATCTCTTAATAACTAAAGAGAACATAGGAATAATAAATCAGAAGAATGATTTCAAAATTCTTATTATCTTGGATTTACAAAAAAAAGACATGTTAAACTAGTGAAGCTATTCCTGAAAGGAGACAAAGAGAAGAAATCAATTTGTGGTTAATTATTTTATGGAATTAAAGATCAAGCTTTTTAAAGTAATTGGAGGAAATATAAAATGAACTTATTTGACAAGGGTTAAAATATATGTGTGAAGGTTTTGGGTAGCTAGTAATGGAATTTCTTTTTAATCAAAACTGAATGATGAGGCTTTAAAGATCTGCTTACAAATGGGGAGATAATACCTTTTTCTTTTTTAGAGAAAAGGAAAAGTTTGGATACAAATGAATTTATTTGACAGTCAAACAAAAATATCTGTCTTACTATTTCTGTTAGCTCTTAATAAACTTTTGCTGACTAGAACTGAATAATTTGATTAATGATAATGATGAAATATGAGAAGAATTTTTTTAATTGAAACATTAGAGAAGCTGTTAAATTGCTGAAATTGTTTATATGTCTGGAGGGAGGTGGGAGTTAGTTTTTATATATATGTTCTTCTTAATTTTTATTTTCTTTTTTGTATCTCTTTTCACTTCTTTTTTTTCTTTAATTTTTTTTGTTCTTAATTGGTATTAGTTTTTTGTCTTCGTATTTGTAAACTTTAATAAAAACATACCGTAATTTAATTCAAAACTTGTTTCAGAAAATTGGACAATGTTGGCCACAACTTTGTTACAGTTTTAATGAAGTTTAGTACTGTCAGCTATAAATAGTCTCTTTGTACTTTGGTCATTCAATTATATGTCCTGTTAGTGCTGCCTGAGAATTGAATATTTTTTGATTTACACTTTAGATGATGCAGACATTATCATAAAATAATAAGATAGAATGGATTGGAAATATATTGTAGGTGCCGAGCCTTAAAAGGAAGAGTTTGCTTTTTATATAGGTCTTATTTTGCACATTGGTAATATGATTATTATTCAGTTATCTTCTCAGCCAGTGTCAAACTATTCTCTAGGTGACCTCTTCAACTGAACAAACAGAAACTTCTTTTCCCCGACTAGCTAACAGAAACTAATTTCAAATGAACAGATTAACTATATGGTAGTTCCCATATTTATTTAGATTTATGGGTCACACTAGCAAACATCTTAGATTATAACCATTATATTATAATATACGATGACTTCTCAAATGTGTATCCATTTAAATCAGAGAGATTATTCCTAAAAAGTGGGTATAATATTTTAGCCATACTTTTTTTTAGGAGTGTGGGAGGTATGGATCAGTGGTGGGATTCAAATTTTTTTTACTATCGGTTCTGTGGGTGTGGCTTGGTGGGTGTGGCAGGGGAAGGATACTGTGAAATATCCAGTCAGAGATGGTATTTGCCAGTTCTCCAAACTCCTCAAAATTTCCACTACCGGTTCTCTAGAACTCGTCAGAACCTGCTGAATACCACCTCTGGTATGGATGTATATCATTACAAAACACTGTCCCAAGGACTACGCACATTCAATGGATTACAACCTAGTGGGAACCCAGAACTAGCACACTCAGAGTCTGCCCATTTAGTTTCCAGTGTAAGTCATCTTCCAAGGCCACCAAAACAGCACCATCATCAGATTCCAGATGAAATCCAAATTAAATTTAGTCCAGATAATTAGTTCAATTCATATGAATTTGGAGGTATAAGTTCACCATCTTTTCAATCACCTTGACCAGAATTTGCAAACCGCCATAGTAATAGTGAATTTCATGGGTAGTAAGAAGGCTTTTAAAAGAAATGTTTTATTGAACTCCACTCAACCAGCCAAATTGCTATTCTGATTCTTCACATATGGCTTCACTCTCTGTTTGGTTCAAATAATTCATCCATGTGAGCACCAGTTTTTTATATGCTTCATTGTTCTCAATTTCCAAGTTCTGGTTTAGCTCTGCTAGAAGGAATAGGACACTTGGGGATTATAGTATCAATTACTTTGACAAAGATTATCCAGGTTCACTGAGAGACACAAGGACAATTCCCTAAATGCATTTGTAAATTAGTTGAATTCATCATTTCAACTATTCTTCTAGCCCAGCCAAAGTTTATAGTAGCTACCAATCTAAAACTAATAAGAGAGTGATTGTCTAAACAGTTACAGGCAGTTCCTCTACCTTCAAATCACCAGTCTCAGCTGAATAAAATTCCAACTGATTGTAAGTAAGAGTCAGAGTTACTGAGCCCCTCATGCCAGAGAAAGGTATTTGGTAAACAAGAAATGAATGGCGGAAGGCTTCAAAGACAAGAAAAGAGTGTTAAAACTCTATTAAATTGGAAGGTTTCAGAATTTGAACCTTGCAATTATACACACTCATACTGCATATAAGGAAGATTTCCTTTGTACTGTTACTGCAGAATTTCATTACATATACAGCTTCCACAGTCTCTGCAGTATAGCTACTCTTTCATGTGTTTGCATGGGAATAAGCTGAAAGGAAATTTGATGCCTTGCTCCATGCATGAGGTCTGCTACCAGTTTGTGCAACCCCCTGTCATTATGGGAAAATGAAATCCTGACTGGGCAACTTTACTATGGAAATGAAAGTGCCTCCAAATAAGTCTAGGGTAGCAAATTGTCACATCCAGATAAAGTTGTTATGTAGTGGGTAGGATGCTACATTTGCTACATTCTTCTGGCAACCCAGATGTAGGAGTACACATTTAGAATTGGTAAAAATATTACTAAAAGCTTCTTGTCAGTAAAATATATTTTCTGCAGAGAACAACCATACCTTCTTGTCCTCTTCTAGCTCCTCACAGAATAATCCAGCAGAAAGAAGAGAGAGAAGTTAACTCCCCACTTTCCTGTCAGCAGATTTTTATCATACATGCCAGATCAGCATTTTCATACAAGATTAATCCTGGGTAATAGCTGTTTTAACAGAAACTTTGGCAGTAAACCAACAACTGATATAGCTGTTAGGCTGAAGAGCCCATTCACATGCCATGCTTAAGAATTATGCACACTCCATTAGAAAAGATAAAAGTTTGACTCATATATAAAAATATGGAAGATGCTTCCAAGAATTCCAGTCTTTAACATCTGTAATTATTCTTTGAAACCAACATTTTAAACAAGGAGGTTAAAATGAATATGTGAAACAAAACTGTACCTAAAATATATATATTTGGGAAATACCCTGCAAGAAAAGGTACAGTGGAGTATACACAAAACATCAATATGAAACTTTACATAGACTTTTTCATTCCTCAAAATTACATACTAAAAATAAGATAGAAGCCAGTATATGTTCTGGAAAATAGGAAACATCTAATTCCTAATTCCTAATCCTAGTATACCTCAATGATCAAGATGTTCTGAGCAATTTCCCAATTTAGGAGCTTAACCTTAAGTAAATTTTGTAAGCTGCATAGAGCCATTTGATGAACAGCATACTGAAATTAATTAATTAATTAAATAAATATAAAAAATAATAGGACAATTAACCAATGGAACAGCTTGTCACTTACCTGAAATGGTATAGGGTCTCTTGCTTGACAAGAAGACTTCCAAGGTCCCTTCCAGCACTATTCCATTCTAACTCACAAATTTGAAACTACATTTGTTCATTTATGATAAATAATTCCCTTCTTATATGCATTTCCCCCTACACTGGTTTTATACATTGCTCAGATAGAAACTGAATAGTCATTCTGACTTGTAATATTTTTCACTATAGCTGCAGTCTGCTGCATGAATAGACAAACACCTGCATGCTTATATAATTAGGAAGGAATAATACTTGTAATATAAAACTTTTACAAGTTTGCAACCTTGTCTAATTTGATGGGTTTCTAAGAGCCTTGTTTTCCTACCTATATGCTTATTACCTTGCATTTGTACTTTAGCTTTGAACTAACATTTCTTATAGGCAATGTCTCGAACTGCATTTTGGCACCTGAGTCTTTAAAAAGATCCTTCAACAAGTATTTCATTTAAAATGTGTTGTCAGAACATGCTTAGTTGCAGACATTTCTAGTGACACATAATCAATAAAGCCAGAAAATAAGCAAACTAATTGCGGTGTGGCGGGGTTTGTATGTACAGGTTGGCTTCCTTTCTTCTGTAAATGATCAGTAGTAATGGAACACGCTTAAGTATTTTATGAAGAGAAAATGCAACAACAAAGAATCTTCTACAACCACATGCCCCAGAGAACATAAAGCAACCAGGAGGTAGGAGGAAAGAAGAAATGGACAGAGGTCAGAAACAGCACATCAGACATCAAATTCTTGCTCCATCTTCAGTTCTGGACATTCAGGGTGTTATGTATGTAGGTTTGAATGTTATTGGTTTATTTGAACTGTTCTTGTAAAATGTCAAATGGTATTGGTTTGAATAGTGCGGGAAGAAACCCTGCACTCCCATTGGCTGGCAGCTACGGCTGCAGGCTATAAGAAGCAGCCGTAGCCAAGCCAGGACGGGTCTATTCGAGCTGTAGTCACTAATAAAGTCTTTGCTGGAACTCCTCGCGTCTGACTCTTCATGCAAACTTAACACTGGCGAAGGTGGGATTTCCCTGAAGAGAAGACGGACGAACAAGCAACTGAGCGAGATGGCTGTGCTGAACACCCCCAGCACCGTTCGATCCGGCGACGGAAGACTGGGAATCGCGGATCGTTTCCACATGTTCCTGGAGGGGAACGATCTCGCCGCATCCCGAGACAGAAGAGGCGGTCTTTCTCACCGCGGTCCGGCAGTCTTCAAAATGGCGGCGTTGGAGCAGCAGAGCTGAAGGTAATGGAATGGCCCGATTTAGAAAAACTTTGAGAGCCCATTCGCCCCACAAGTATCGTGCCTCATTAAGAGACACAATTTTACCATCAGGATCAAGGGATAGCGAGAATGTTAATGACGTGGCAAGTTTAAGGGACATTGGGGGTGCTTGTGACTTTACCAACTTAGAAGAGGCCATCGTGATCGGTTTGTTTTAGGCCTTAAAGATAAGGTCTTACAAAGCAAACTATTAATGAAACCTAAGATCACATTTAAAGAGGCCATTGAAGAAGCTATTTCAGCGGAAGCCACCAAGTCCTCAGCAGCGGCCATGAAAAGATTAACAAGGCCTCAAGCCAGGCCTCAAGCCATTCTGATGGGGATAAATCCACATCTACTCATTGGGAACAAATAGACTCTGATTCTGATGGCAGTGAGGCAGAGGAGGGGATTTTAAAACTCAGAATGGAGAAGAAAAGAAAAGACTCTGGGAAGAACAGGCAAGGGTTCTATTGCAGAGGCTGTGGGGGGCCACCCCACTGATTGCAAGTTCTTTGACTCCATTTGCCTACGTTGTGAGAAACGGGTCACATAGCCAGAGTCTGCAAATCATCCAGAACTCCACCAGCTAGGAAGAAATTCCCTGATAGAGACTTTAAGCCCAACAATTTCCTTGAAAAAATGGGGAAATTTAGAAGCAAATGGCAAGAATAAAACTCACCAAACAATCACTATTGGTCATTCTTCACCCTTAAAAAGCAGAAAAGTACATGTGAAGGTGTTTATTGAAGGAAGGCCTTGCCAAATGGAAGTGGACTCAGGCTCTTATTTATCTATGGTGTCATGGGACACTATCCACAGACTTTTTCCCAAAATTCAGAAAAACATTTCCAGAAGCAAGCACTGACTCTCAAAGACTACCAAGGGAACAAGATTCCAGTAGTTGGAGCGAGAGATTTCAACGTGCAGTTTAAAGGCCACACCAAACGTTTGCCCCTGACCATCGTGGACAAGGATCGCCCAAGTTTGCTGGGACTTGAGTGGTTCAAGCCACTTGGCATCGAGGTGACTGGCATCCATCACGTGAGCAGTTCTGACTGGGAAGAGTCCTTGAAGTCTGAGTTTCCAGAGGTCTTCAGCGAAGGACTGGGCAAGTATATGGGGACCCCTATTGCTTTCAGCCTAGACCCCAAGGTGCCCCCAATTCGTTTAAAGCCCAGGAGGGTCCCATTTGCTTTAAAGGAAAAATTGATGCACAATTAGATAAACTCATTGCTCAAGGGGTTTTAGAGCCTACTGACCACTCCAGATGGGAAACACCCATAGTCACACCAGTCAAGGCTGATGGGTCAGTGAGAATCTGTGGTGACTACAAGGGGACACTTAACCATGCGCTGCAACAGAGCATATCCTGTACCAGTTGTGCATCATCTGCTCCATTCCCTTGGCAGGGGTACAGTATTTGCTAAACTGGATTTGGCTCAGGCATATCAACAATTAACAGTTGATGATGCCACTGCAGAGGCACAAACAATTGTGACCCATAGAGGTGCCTTCAAATGTAAAAGACTACAATTTGGAGTAAGCGTGGCACCTGGCATTTTTCAGAGCCTTATGGAAAGAATGTTGCAAGGACTGCCAGGGGTGGTACCTTATTTTGATGATGTATTAATCTCTGCTGAAAATGACACTCAGCTTCAAGAAAGACTCAGAGAAGTCCTTACCAGATTCAGAAAAGCGGGTTTAAAAGTCAAGGAAGACAAATGTACACTCAAAACAGACAGAGTTGAGTTCCTGGGGTATATGATTGACAAGCATGGCATCCATCCTACTGATGCCAAGGTTAAAGCAATCAATGAAGCCCCTAAACCTCGATGCAAGGCAGATTTGCAAGCCTTCCTTGGACTTATTAACTTTTACCACATGTTTCTACCTCACAAAGCATCTATTGCTGAGCCCTTACATCGCTTACTTGATAAGAATGCTGTTTGGATCTGGGGGAAGGAACAGTCAGCATTTAACAGTATTAAGAGACTAATCACGTCTGATGCTGTGTTGATACAATTCTCTGAGAATTTACCTGTTGTTCTGACTTGTGATGCATCCCCTTTTGGAGTGGGGGGTTTTGAGTCACAGGCTTCCCAATGGACGGGAAGCCCCAATTGCATTTACTCACGCTATCCAAAGCAGAGAGGAATTATAGCCAATTGGACAAGGAGGCTTTAGCAGTTGTTGCAGCTGTTAAGAAATTTCATGAATATCTGTATGGCAGGTCATTCACCATTGTTACAGATCACAAACCTTTACTAGGCATTGTGGCAGGAGACAAACCTACACCTAATATCCTGTCACCAAGAATGCTGAGGTGGACTGAATTTCTTGCAGCCTATTCCTACAAACTGATGCACAGGCCTGGCAAGGACATTGGACATGCTGATGCACTGAGTCGTTGCCCACTACCTTGCCACAAGGAGGACTTTGAACTTGAAACTCACACCTTTTTCCTGGAGACTGTTGCTAAGCTTCCAGTCCATGCTGCTGAGATTGCCAAAGAAACTGCCAAAGATGCTGTGTTGGCACCTGTTATGGGCTGGATTAAGAAAGGTTGGCCTCTTCAAGATCTACCTCACCTTGCCCAACCTTTTAAGTCCAGGCAAACTGAATTATCTGTATTAAGAGGATGTATTTTGTGGGGTAACAGGGTGGTTATTCCTGCAAAACTGCAAAGGGAGGTTTTGGAAATGTTACATGAGGGTCATCCGGGATTGTAAGGATGAAAGGTTTGGCCAGGAGTTATGTATGGTGGCCAGGTATTGACAAAATGGTTGAAAACTGGGTAGCCTCTTGTCCCAATTGCCAGGTAGTCAGGCCTGCCCCACCTCACGCCCCACACAGGAATGGGAATGTCCTAGGGGCCCATGGTCTAGAATCCACATTGATTTTGCAGGCCCTACAAGAGGGCACACTTTTCTAGTACTAGTAGATGCATACTCTAAATGGCTAGAGGTAATTCCCATGACATCCACTACAAGTGAGGCTGTCATCAAGCAGCTCAGAAAATTGTTTGTAACCCATGGATTACCAGATGTCCTTGTTTCTGACAATGGCCCTCAATTCACGTCTAACATTTTTGAATCCTTTCTAGCTCAACAGGGCATCAGACATGCCCTCACTGCCCCTGGGCACCCTTGCCAATGGCGGGCTGAACGCATGGGCTTTACCAGGAGAAGCTTCAGCAGCTGGGTCCTGGGGATATCACTGAGAAGCTTGAAAAACTTCTTAGTGCTCAACACATCACTCCTAGCCCATCAAATAACTTGTCCCCAGCAGAGTTGTTGATGGGAAGGAAACTTAGGTCTTCCCTTGACCGCCTTCATCCCTTACGCACCCAGCACCACTGGATTCCACTTCCAAAGTTCGTTCTTTTAGTGTGGGAGATTCTGTATATGCTAGGAACCTTATAGGTGAACCTTTGTGGATTCCTGCTGAAATAACTCACATCACTGGCCCTCATTCTTACAGGGTACAAACAGAGGATGGCCTCCTCTGGAGCAGGCACATTGACCAACTTAGATCCAGGTTCCCTCAGGAACATCGCCCTGTCTCTCTCTGGGTCCCTCACCTAATGTCTCTTCTAGGGGAAGGGGAGGAACAGGAGGAAAATCAGCAAACAGGAATCAACCCCATGTGTAACGAGCCATTGCGACAGGAACCATCCCGAACCCTGTCACAATGCCAAGATCCATCCTTAGAAGTAGAGCCATTGGACAGGAACCATCCCGAACCCTGTCACAATGCCAAGATTCATCCTTAGAAGTGGAAGATTGCACACCACCACCTGACTTGGGTGCTGATATTGGAATGGAGATGGGTTGGGAGGAGAGACCAGATTCTAACAGTCTAACAGGGTCTCCTTTCACAGGAAGTCCCAACAGGGAAATGTCAGCAGACACATTTCCCCTCTCATTGGGTGAGAACGTTAAAACTTCTGAACCACGAAGGTCTCAACGTACGTAAGAGCCCCACCTATTTAAGGAATACATTAGATAGGTTGGGGTTTGGTATGGACTGAACCTAGTGGGGAGGGGTGTTATGTATGTAGGTTTGAATGTTATTGGTTTATTTGAACTGTTCTTGTAAAATGTCAAATGGTATTGGTTTAAATAGTGCGGGAAGAAACCCTGCACTCCCATTGGCTGGCAGCTACGGCTGCAGGCTATAAGAAGCAGCCGTAGCCAAGCCAGGACGGGTCTATTCGAGCTGTAGTCACTAATAAAGTCTTTGCTGGAACTCCTCGCGTCTGACTCTTCATGCAAACTTAACACAGGGGATGCTTCCAAATAGCACCATTCGAAGTATTGATATTTTGTGTATGTGGGAATGTATGCAAGAGTTTACAGAGCATTGCTGTTTGCATAGTGTGAGCTTGGAGGAAGCGTAGCTGGTTCTTTGCATGTGTAGTTGTCTCTATAATGAGCATTACAGTGACATGTTCAGTGCTGTTAAAAATACTATATTGCAATTTAAAATACTGTTTGGGATTTTTCAAGCATTCTTTCATTCCAGCTCTCCCTTCTCTTTCTCTTCTCTCTCTTTCATTTAATCTCGTTTCATTTAATCTTATGCAAGACCAGGACCTATAAGGATAAGTACAAACTCCGAGGATTGTTTTTAACTGCGTCATCCTCACCTGTTTTACTATTTCTCTAATACAGTATCACTATTTTGACCTGGTTAACTGTGTGATGGGAACTAGTTATACACCGTGATACGTTTCACATCTTTTCAGAATATAGTACCTGAAATAATTATCTAAGGCATATATGTAAATTGTACTCTGATGCAAAAATTAATCTTTTCTGAATTATCTACTTTCCATTAAAATATCAAGTGAATAATTTTCAGCCCAGATGTATTCATCCTGAAAAGAATTCTAATTTTAAACTACTTGCTTAAGAGCCATTCTCATTATTACCATGGTTATTCAGGGACTTTTGACTAACTTCTCAGAGGATCGTTCAAATCTAAACACCTCAAAGTATTGTAAATTTGTATTGAGGAGGCAGCAATGTCACTATCATGTAGAACAATTAATTGTCCCTTAGTTCCTCTACCTGGGATATAAAATGCAGCTGTGTGTTATCATTGATGTCAAAGAAGTAAAAATCTGTATAGTTTTGTTTTCTTGAATTTAAGAATAG
This sequence comes from Naja naja, assembly GCA_009733165.1. Taxonomy (NCBI): domain Eukaryota; kingdom Metazoa; phylum Chordata; class Lepidosauria; order Squamata; family Elapidae; genus Naja; species Naja naja. Next base: position 1,759,402 of record CM019153.1, on the reverse strand, counting down.
ATGAAGATGGACAGTGTGCTGGGGAACAAAAAAAATTATCCTGTATAGAAGACAATTATAGACTCAAAAATATCCCCTTAGAAAATGTTATCTTTACCAATGCAGATTAGCATGAAAAGCATTACACCTAAAGAGCTACTTCCTGGTTATTGGTGAAGATGTCAAACATATGTCTATACATTTTGTACTGCAATGAATTTGACTCAGTGGAACCTAATCAACATGAAACTATTCTGATGCTTTATAGCTTACTCGATTCTGCTTTCTGCCTTAAAACAGAGCTAATATGTGTTAATACATATGTTGCACTTACTATAGAAAAGCAATTGCATTTTTAAACTCTTTAGCCTGATATCTCTCTGGAGAACAGAGGCTGAAAATGTATTCTACTGAAGAACACAATAATGATTTAGGCTTTAAATGCCTAAACAAATTAGGCCTCAAGGTATACTTTAATTAAATGGCTTTAGTAAAAACAGAACAAATGACATAGTTTAAAACTAAATAAATAGGAACTAAATATTAAGCTAGAACCAAAAACCAAACTGAAAAAAAATCAGGTGTTATTTTGTAGAAATATTTAAAAAAAATCTAAAGCCAGCTTAAATGGGAAAGAATAGTGGGTAACAATATGAAAATTATTGATAGTGATCACCATTGTTTAAAATTCATCAAAAAATTTAAAGCATAGAACCTGGATGAAATTTATGAAAGGAATTTGTTGAAGAAAATAACAATTATTTTTATTAAAAGCATTGTCATTTGGAGATATGGGGAGAGCAAAGTTTTGATAAGCAGACATTGTCTGGTAATCTTTGATAATTTCCAACCCAAATTAGCCTGCTCCTGATTATCAATTAAGGGATTAGTTATTTATATCCATGACATCCATTTGGTAAGAGGTGCTATGATGTGCTCTGGAATTCATAGCAGTGCATTGTATATTTTGGTATGGCAAAAGGAGTTTTGGTGCAAGAAATGTAATGACTATGTAAGACTTTAGTTCCACCAGTCATCTCCCATTTCTTCATGGCATTTTCTAATCCCATCATAATCAGAAAATGGAATGAAAGTCCGGAGTAAGTCATATAATTTTTAAGATGAGGTATATTTATAGTTTAGAATAAATTAAACTAAGGGCTCCCCCACTTACAAAAAACTTCTTCCTTCCTTCTTTCCTTCCTTCCTTCCTTCCTTCCTTCCTTCCTTCCTTCCTTCCTTCCCTCCCTCCCTCCCTCCCTTCCCCTCCTTCCCTCCTTCCTTCCTTCCTTCCTTCCTTCCTTCCTTCCTTCCTTCCTTCCTTCCTTCCTTCCTTCCTGTCTATCATCTATCCATTTCAGCTTTGGGTATGAGACAATGACTATGGTTTCTGGGCAAGTTATTATATTAATTCAACTTAAGCAAACAGAAATCAATATTCCTAACATCAGCCTGCATCATACATAAACAAATTAAGATGAAATAGAAATGCCCTTAATGGTTTCTTCACCACCCATCACTTTCAGTTAAGTTTCTTTAGAAACTGATTTAGGATTCCTTATATTGATTCATCTACTTTACCTATTTTTAAAATAACTTTGCAATGTCTTTTACTGTTTTGCATCACGGTTCATTTTTAGAGATATATCTGAGCAGATTGACTATAATATGACTGTTTTGACATCTAATAGAGGATAAGGAAGTAGGCAAATCTTGTTTTTTTCTCTATTTTTCATTTTTGCATGTGTCTAATTTATATATTTACAGAATTTATATATTGACAGTCAAGGGACACTTCATTACTCATTTTATCCTTATTGGGAATTATCAGGAATTATTCAATGAGAATCAAACTCTGACATGATCTTCACATTTGGATGATTATATACATTAACTTTAAAAACTAAATGATTTGCAGGAAGGAATATGTAGAAGTTTTCAGAATGGCATATACAGCAATTCTTTAAGATCTCAGAGCAGAGATATATAGATGTTTCATTATGACATGTGTATGGTTTTACGTAGTGATTTCCTATATTGATGATAGTTCCACCAAACATAGAATTAATATATTTTCATATGCAAATACAAAATGTATATTATATATCAGTTGAATGCTGTCCACGATATTGGAAAATGAAGATGAAATTATTTTGGTTGATTTGGATACAAAGATTAGACCATTTATATTTGATTTCTTTTGCATTCTCCTGGCTGTGAAAGAGATAAATGGTGGCTAGATAATTTTTTAAAAATACACTTTATTAAGTAGATTGGCTGGCTGCTTAAATATAGTGAATGTTCTAGTTGAGATTAGCATTTCTAAACATCCTGTGGAAAAAGATAGCCTTAATTATTAGCCGTATTCTGCTTTTTGAATGAACACACTGAAACACATTTTCCCAATTGTTACCAATTTATATTTGTTAAGTTTGCATGAAGAGACAGACGCGGAGTGCTTCAAGCTCTTTTGTTTATTAGTGACTACAGCTCAGAACAGACCTGACTGGCTTTGCTGCGGCTGCTACTTATAGCCGGCAGCCGCAGCTGACAGCCAATCAGAGTGCAGGGTTTTCCCGCACTTTCTAAACCAATCATTTCCAACACTTTACAAGAACAATTCAAACTTAACCAATGATTTCAAACCTGCATACATAACAATATTAATATATTGAATTAGTTACTATATATCTCTGAGCACATATAATCCTGAATTTTGAAACTGTAGTGTACACAGAGGTGGTATTCAGCAGGTTCTAACCAGTTCTGGAGAACTGGTAGTGGAAATTTTGAGTAGTTCGGAGAACCAGCAAATACCACCTCTGACTGGAGATTTTACAGTATCCTTCCCCTGCCACACCCACCAAGCCATGCCCACAGAACTGGTAGTAGAATTTTTTGAATCCCACCACTGAGCATACCTGTAATCCTCAAAATAAAACAGATCACTTAATGACCATTCAAAGTTACAGCAGACCCCCAAAATGTTATATATGATCCTGTTTCAAAGTTACAAATTCTACAGAACCCATCTGGTAATTCACCCTTATGAATTACTGGGTGGCTTCTGTAGAATTCTTAATTTTGCAAAGATGCTGCAGCATGCCACCTATCTATCCCCCCCACATCTTGCTCTGCTTGGTCTCCAGAGGCGTTGGGCCTTCTTTGCCCACTACCACCACTGGATTCCAAAAAGTCCTCTTCCACTCCTCAAAATTCTGTGCTTTACCTATTTAAGAAAACTTAATTATATGGAGAACAAACCAACCTGCAATGATACCAAAAGAGAGATACCATTGACTTGTAATGTTTCCTCCCATGACTTCTATATATGGCAAGGGAGCTGCTGGATGCAGCTATAGCAACAGTCCTAGACATACTCAGTCATGTTGTTTGTTGGCATAGATACAAGCACAGTGGAAAGGAGGGATGAAAAAAATTCAAAAAAGCAACGACAAGGCAAATGATAGATGGGGAAATAATCTGAAGAATAATGACAAGGGTGGGCAGGTTAAAAGATTTAAAAGATTTAGAGAGTGAAAGAGAGACAGCTGCACTTCTTGTGAATTGTCCTCAGATGTAAAAACATGGCTTGATTTTCTGGGACAGTTTAAGAAGTTACTCACATTGCAATTCACATTCTATTTGTGATTATGTCTGACTACTATTTGACAGCATACTGTAAAGGGAAGTGAGGCTTACTTTTGATTTAAGTGCATTGTTGATCTGCTGTGCTGCTTCTGACCTACCATTTATGTGGTATTCATGACTCATTTCCTTTGTTCCTACAGATGACAGAGAACTATAGCAAGCTTAAAGCTGCAGTCACATAAATTAGTATAAACATGTTTCAAGCTGACATTTGATTGATCCTAATTCAGGCTAATAAAAAAACCTAGCATAGCTACATCGTGGGCAGAAAAGTTGTTACTAAAATAAAATAAAACAATAGGAGGAGAGGTGGAGAGGAAAAGATAAGTCATAGGGGAAAAAAGACTGGAGAAAGGAAAAGGAGAGGAAGATTGGAGAAATTAAGAGACAGAAGCCAAGCTACACCTGAGAGGACTAATAAAAGCCCAGCTGCACCCGAGAGGCCTACCCAAGAGACCAGAGGCCCATCAAAGTGAGGCAAGCAGAGAGGCAAACTGACTGCAGGCAGCAAAGCCAACTGGTGGAGAATAAAGAGATGAGCCATTGAACAAGTGGGGCTAGCTGTGAAGCAGTGAGGAAAAACAGCTGTGAGGCAGAGAGGCCAGCCAACTGAGGGCAGCATTATTTATTTATTTATTTATTTATTTATTTATTTATTTATTTATTCAACTTATATGCCGCCCCCTCTCCAAAAGGACTTGGCGCGGCTTACAACTAAAATACAACAATAAATAAATTAATTAAAAGAATATTAAACATATTAAGCCGAATTAAAATTTAAGTGGCTGGTAGAGAACAAAGAGGTGAGCTAATGACTGAGCAGAGCAGGGAGGAAGTGAAGCCAAGAGAGATGAACATGCTAGAGACCATCCAGGCAGGCCTCTTTACTGGTGGAAGCAGTGTCCCCACTGCAATGGACAGCAAATGGCAGCCATGTGGCTCCAGAACAAAAAGCAGTGGCAGAGCAGCAGGGAGGAGAGAGAGCCAGCAGCAGCAGCATGGGGCAGCGCAGTGAGCCAGAGCTTGAGAACACTGCAGGGAGTGGTAAGCAACGGTGGAGCTGAGTGGAGGGCTGAGTGGAGCAGATTTCTAATTTCTAATTTAGCTATCTGGAAAGCTGCACGGCAGGCTGAGGGAACTGACCACAGCAGGAACGAGGCTGAAAAGACCGGAGCACCAAAGGAAAAAAGGGAGCTGACAGAGAAAATGTTAAGTTTGCATGAAGGGTCAGACGCGAGGAGTTCCAGCAAAAGACTTTATTAGTGACTACAGCTCGAATGGACCCGTCCTGGCTTGGCTACGGCTGCTTCTTATAGCCTGCAGCCGTAGCTGCCAGCCAATGGGAGTGCAGGGATTCTTCCCGCACTATTTAAACCAATACCATTTGACATTTTACAAGAACAGTTCAAATAAACCAATAACATTCAAACCTACATACATAACAGAAAACAAGAGGCCAGAGCAGCAAACGAGGGAAGTGAATACGACAAATTAAGCCTGAGGTTCCAATAGGCAGGGTGGCAAAACCCCGATAGAGAATAAAAATAAACACAGGACAGAAAATGAAAGATAAATAAATAGGCAAATAATAAGAGTGGAAAATTAGAAATCAAGAAAGAATAGGATTAATGAAGATCAATCAAATAAATAAGGCAAATCTTAAATAATAAATGGGGGGAACTGGGGTTCAAAAACTTTTTAAAAATATAGGGAAGAAAGGGATAAATAAAACTAACATAATATTAAGCAAGTAAAATGAATTTAAAAAGTATAAAAACAAACAGAAAAAGGCAAAAAAAGGATAAAAAAGATACAAAACTTTTTATCCTTAAAAGAACCAGCAAAAAGAACACTTAGGAAACAGGTGACTGATACTATTGTTGTATGCAACATATGTTCCATGTATGTGCTTATGCCCAAAGAACACCCAAATTACACATGTCTTAAATGTAAGCTACGTGAACTACAAGAGGAAAAAGTAAGGGATTTAGAGGCAGCTCTAGCCAAACTCCAACCTACACAAAAAAAGCTATGCTGAAATTGAACCAAATAATGAACAAATAACTGCCAGAGAATTTGACCCTGCTGATAAACCCTTGGAAGAACACAAATGGAGATAAGTCACACATAGAAGGAAACACAATAATCAAAGAAAGAGGCACAAATCTAACAAACCGCTGCTGCTCAATCTAACCCAATCAGAAGCAGCCGCATTAAAACTGAACAACCGATTTCTCGCCCTAGTTGGAAATACACAACCTCCCCCTCAAAGAAAACATGCAAACACGTAGAAAAGAGACATCATCTAACATCCCTAAGAAGTCACATCAACAAACTCACCTGGGATAAACATAAAAGCACTCCACACTGCACCCCTTAAAAAAGGAAGGCAAGTGTTGGTAATAGGAGATTCTATTCTCAAAGAAACAGAACCAGCCATCTTCAGAGCAGACATACAATCTATGGAGGTATGTCATCTCATTGGAACAAAAATCAAGGATGTGACTGAGAATTTAACCAAAATAATTAGGCCCATAGATTACTACCCTTTTCTACTATAACATATAGGGACAAATGACACAAAAAAGGACTTGAAAACAATATTGAATGAATCGGAGCAGCTAGGTAAGAAAGTTAAAGAGTTAGGTGCACAAATAATTTTTGCATCTGTACTGCCAAAGAAAACTCAACTTCCAGTAAGACAACAAAGTATTCCAGAAGTCAACTGCTGGCTAAAGGGTTGGTGTTGCCCAAAAAACTTTGGATTCCTGGACCATAGTCTGCACTACCTCCATGATGGGCTTTTGGCAAGGGATGGGCTACACCTCACAAAGACTGGGAACAATGTTTTCAGAAAATGAGTGGCTCAACTTATCAGGAGGGCTTTAAATTATAATTGAGGGGGAAGATCTCCAGGAGCTAATTCCAAGCAAAAACCCCTAGAAAACAAATCATGAGGTAAGGAGGGATGGCAAGGAAGGCAAACTCAAATACCAAATAGGAGATATAGGAAGCATACCAGAGTCAGACATAAAGAACTCAAGTCCTATATATCTGTGGGAAGACCCTGCTGCCAATAACGGTTTCCCAATGCCCCGTGTGCTCCCACCAGCAGGTCCTCCTTGGGGTGCCGTCAGCCAGACAATGTCAGCTGGCGGCTCCCAGGGGTAGGGCCTTCTCTGTGGGAGCACCCACCCTATGGAACCAGCTGCCCCTGGAGCTTCAGGTGGCCCCTGACCTCCGATCTTTCCGCCGTGGCCTAAAAACATGGCTGTTCCAACTTGCCTACCTGGACTGATGGGGGGGAAGGTTTTTTAGTTGTTTTTAGCTGTAGTTTTCATCTTAATGGTTTGTGAGATTTCGGTTTAATAGTTTTTTAATATTTGTATTGCTCTGTTTTTATTATTGTAAGCTGCCCTGAGTTCTCAGGGAGATAAGGCGGCATATAAATCTCATGAATTAAATAAATAAATAAATAAATAAATAAATAAATGCAAAAGGTTTGGGGAACAAACAGGGTGAACTTGAACTATTAATACATGAAGGTACATATGATATAGTTGGAATAACAGAAACTTGGTGGGATGTAACCCATGACTGGAACATATTAATAGAAGAATACAAACTGTTCAAAAAACCCAGACACCATAAAAAGAGAGGTGGAGGTGCACTGTATGTAAAGGACCACTATATTACTACAGAAATGCACAAAACCAAAGACAAAAACCACCTAGAATGCATATGGATCAATATAAAAGAAAAAAAAAGAATGACATTGCCATAGGTGTATACTGTAGTCCACCTAACCAAGCAGAAAAAATAGATGTACATTTTTCCAACAAACTAACAAATATATGTAGGAAATATATTGCAATAGTAATGGGGGACTTCAATTACCCTGACATCAATTGGAAGACTAATTCTGCACCAAGTGAGAAATCAAATATGTTCCTGACCAACCTTGCTGACAATTTTGTTGTCCAAAAGGTAGAGGAGGGAACTAGAGGGACAGCCATATTGGACTTAAGTCTTACAAACAGAGAAGAATTGATAGGGGGATTTGAAAGCGCAGGAATCTTAGGTGAGAGTGACCATGTCATACTAGAATTCAGCATAACACAAACACAATAGAACATAATGGTACCAGAGTATTAGATTTTAAAAGAGCTGATTGTAATAAACTCAAAGAGACTTGGAAAAGATTCCTCAGATGAAAATCCTAAAGGAGAAAACAACTCTCAAGTATCTTGGGAAACTCTGAAAAGTACGGCCATAAAAGCCCAGACCAGCACAATACCACTGAGAAAGAAAAACAAGAAATCCAAGACAAAACCAGCATGACTGGACAAAGATGTCTCTGACAAATTGAAAGACAAGAAGGACAAGTACAAAAAATGGAAAGAAGAGCACATAATTAATACAGAATATCAGCAGATAGCCAGAATCTGCAAAGACAAAGTCAGGAAAGCAAAGGCTCAGAATGAACAAAGATTTGTAACAAAAGTCAAAGATAATTTAAAAAGTTTCTTCTAACTTCCAGTAGTGATGTCACAGCGAAGCAGATGGAAGAAACGGGGCTCCATTATTCCCATCCGATTTTATCTGTCTGGAGACCTTCAATGGTCAAAGTTAACCCCGTAAGGGTTGACAAAGGTAGAAGGGAAGCCCCGAAGACTGCATGGAGAAAGGCAATCTCCCCCTAGAAGTAGGGGGAGCCGAAGGAAAGAAGACGGTCAATATGGCCGACCCAAAGCTGTGACTGCTTTGGTGAGAGACAGGAAGGGAAAAATCAAAGAGCAACATGGCTGTACTAGGTGAGAAACCTCTAACTTTTTGCAAATGAATCTATCCTGATTTAATATTAAAAACTTTGTGAAAAGTGGGACTCAAAAAAAAGGTGGAGCAGGATCTCTGCTCCCCAAAAATAGCAGCGACTAAGCTTTCAGAGCTACTGACAGATCCAGAAAAGAATGGGAGAAATGACCATAAAGGAATTAGCTTGAGTTAAAGAAAAGCCTGGACCAACTACCTTGAAAGAACTTTAAATATTGGAAGATTATTAGTACTCATTGGACTGATTAGTACTTTTTGGACTAATGTTGGATTTGGAACACTTAAGGGGAGACTTTTTGAGCATTTAAAAGAGAGTTAAAGGAGAGTAAGGGCACTATCTACTGTCCAGAAGAGATTGTAAGAAGAGGAAGTGACTGTTGCTAGATCTATAAAGACCCATAAAGACTTCATAAACACCCTTGAGATATCTGGAGACAATTGGACATAGAGCAGCTTGAGCTGTGGAAAAGTGAAAAAAGAAGGGGAAGTATCCTTTGTGAATTTGGAAATCATGTTTTCATCTGCTCTGAAATGAAAGCTCAGTGACCTGATGGGTTTTGGGGCCTTGGTGGATTAAACATTTTAATTTTCTTAAAAGGACTATAACAATAGCAATGTGGACAGAGCTATGCGAATTATAAATTTGATTGTTGGAGGAAGAAGAATAGAGGAAGTACCTACCCTTAAGGGATCTACAAGTAATTAATGGACAATAGGACTATTAATACTGTAGATCAAAGATATATTTTTTGTTAAACAGTGGTGATTGGAAATCTTAGATTGTGGGTATACTTTTACAGATACAATACCAGAGAATTGAAGGAGGTACACCTGGGGGTGAGAAATAACATTTTTGTCTTTCTCCCCTTGACAAGCTTCCTGCTGAATATTAGAGATGACAAGTATATTGAATACATCTAAGATAGGAAAGAAAGCTGCATCTACACCCTCAGCAGCAGCAGCACTTCAAGCCCATTCAATCAAAGATCAATAGAGCAAAGTCAGGAAGCTATGTCAAAAAACCACGATGAGATTAAGAATGAAAGGGTGAGATGAAGGAGATATACGGAAGATGGATGAAAAGATAGGGAACTTTCAGCAAATGATAGCGAAGAATGAACAGAGGATACAGAAAATAGAAACAAAGGCAAACAGGAAAAAAATGGAGGAAATGGACCAAAAGCTATCATAGGCCAATATTTTTCTAGACATGGGAAAGGCATCCTACTATTTGAGATTTCAGAATATCATGGAAGAGGAAGAGGAAGACCTGGCTGACGTGATGACAGAACTACTGGCTTAAGCACTACAGAAAAGTAAACAAGATGTACAAAGGAAAATATATGAAATATTTAGAATCCATATGTATTATGCAAGAACACGTAAACTACCAAAAGAGGTGCACATGAGATTTACTAAAAAAAAAAACATAGAGATGAAATATATAAAAGAATTAGAGATGAGTCCTTGAAATATAAAGGGAGAGAAATCATGCCTTTAAAACAGATCCCTAGGAGAGTTAGAGAGCATAGGAGACAATACCAATTCCTGACAGTACAACTGATCAAATATAACATGACTTTTAGATGGCTGATACCAGAAGGAATTCTGGTCACCTGGCAAGATAAAAAATTTAGGGTGGATAACATTTGATAAAGCACATGAATTCTTTGAATACAATTTTACTGTGATTTGCCTTATTTATTTGATTGATCATTAATCATATTCTTCCTTGATTTCTAATTTTCCACTCTTATCTTATTTGCCTATTTATTTATCTTTTATTTTCTGTCCTGTATTTATTTTATATTTTACTTTCTCTTTTCTTTTCTCGTACAAGAAAGTGAAAGTTTATTGATTAAATTCCTGCATGTGCCATTTTTAGAAAAAAGAAAACATTAAAAAGTAGAACGTAGAAAAGTAATAGTTTAAAATACCTATCCTGAAAAGCTATTGTTAATTAGGGTAGACAAAACTAGGTTAGAAGCATAAAATGAATTGACCTGGCTGAGGACAGTTTCTTGTTTTCTAGGCACAGCTACCAGTACCATCCTATTCTCATATCTATATACACATCAGTGGCAAGTACATGCAGTTCCTCTTGAGAAGGCTGCTGTAGTCAGACGTTTTCCTTCTCTCCATATAATTGTAAAAAAAAAATCCATATGAATCTATTAGTGCATGAAAGTACTTTATAGTGATTTATATATGCAGCAATTAATAAAACACCTCTTTGCTGCAAATGAGCTGCTGCCCATGCTGACATTTTTGTAATTTTATATCTGGTTCTTTTGACCCTTTTTGCCACACAAATTCTGATTGATTTTTGCATACTTCTTGTCTACTTGTCTATCACTGCTGATGGCTCCCTGCCTTTGCCAGCTAATTGCTTATAAAATGATATGGCTAAAAGAGCAAATGTGCCTTATTTAATAATAGCTTTACCTACCCTGAGAGGATGGAAGGCTGAGTCAACCTTGAGCCTGGTGAGATTCGAGCCTGCACTAATTGCAGGCAGCTGGAATTAAGTGCTAGGCGTTTAACAGCCTGCACCACCAAGGCTCTTTTTAAAGACTGTAGAGATGAGAGTTTTTTTAAAACTGTAGAGATGAGAATGAGCCCTATTCTGTCTTTTGGTTCACTTGCTGAATATAAAGACAGATAGATAACTCTACAAATTCTTCCATATAAAGTTTCTTTTATTGGATTATATTAGGTATCCTCAAGGTAACTCACAGTTATGTTGAGATGCCTCTAATGTCCAATTCTTTGCATAGTTGAAATCGTAGTGTAAAATGATAGTAATCTTTTCCCCTATTTCATCCCATAGTAGTAGAGCCAAAGGAGAAGCGCTAGCCCGAAGCTAGGGTCCGAGCAAGAGTGAAGAAACCTCCCCCAACCCACCAAGGGTCAATTCAGTGACCAATCAGGATTATAGATGTGGCCACATGACATCAATTACGTTTCCCAGAATACCTTAACTACATTTACCATGATGCATTCCCTTAAGGCGACAGCTCCCAATTACTAACTAACTATACCAATTCCCATTAACTATAACAGGCTGGACAACACAAGCCCTTCTACCACTTCTCACTATATTTGACAGCATAGTATCAGCAGTAGAATCTTTTGAGTTTTTGGGTTCTATAATCTCTCAGGATTTGAAATTGACACCTAACATTAAAACGATCATTTAAAAAGCACAACAAAGAATGTTCTTCCTGTGTCAATTCAGGAAGTTCAGACTGCTCCATGTAGAGGATATCATTTAATGGGGTGAAAAATAATTTTGCAATTTTGTTCAGTGAGGGGTTCTAAAAATATGTTTTTACACCAATAATTCAAAACTGCTGTTATTTTTGCAATTGCACAATGTTTAGCTTGGTATGGTAAATCCACATCTGATCATATACCCCATAAAAGTCTCTTATAACCCAAATACTGTTAACTTTATCTTCTCAAAATTATACTGTATGCTACAAAAATTAAAGTGTTTTTCTGCATGAAACTTATCTAGCTAAGCAAAAAATAATCTATGCAATCATAAACTAGTATCAGAAAGCAATTATCTGAATTACAAAAATGTTTAAGCAAGTTTCATCAACTCTTGTTTTGATTCATTCTTCAGCACCAACTGCCGACTCTGCTTGCTCCCTCTGTGACCTGTTTCACACATTTCTGTGTGATGTGTATGTGAAATGAGAAGCTCACCAATTGAAATTCTGGTGAATGAAGGATCAATGTCTAGTTCTGTTGCACTGTCTAGTATGTTGCCAATTTTACCTGCCCATTTGTTGTCCTTCCACGTGGCTCACTGCATACAAAATAATGTTCTTCTTTGATGATACTGGGGAATTGCTGGTCTGAATTGTTAACTTTCAGCATAACTTTAGTTACATCTATATGGCTATCAAAGAAGATGCATTCTATTTTGCCCTTCTTACAGAGCTGATCAAATTTTTGATTTAGGGACTTCATAATTTTTTCCCGTGCTCTTTTGACTTTAGTGTGGACAACTAAGGTCTTTTGTCTTATTTAGTGATCAAGCCGACATCTATGAAGGCAACTGTGATAATGGCAGCAGTGGCATGTAGACCAACACCATATCTTATGCTCTGCATAGCGACATTTGTTATTTCTAATCTATTGTATTCTATCTTTTCTTTTGAAGTAGAGCACATGTGTGTTTGGTCTAATGCCTCTTCATAACTTCCATCACATTCCTCTTCATCTTCATCATCAGTCATCCTTCATTTGTCAGCATCAAAATGTCTGTTTATATTTAGCAAGGCTTTGTCATTCATCCTCTTGCTGCTTTTCCCTTTTATCTAGTCATTTCTGCTTGGACACATTTGGCCAACCAATCTGGTGTGATCCAAAAGAACCAATCTTGTCTCTCTGAACTTTAACAAAAGCAAGTTCCTTCAATGGTATCTTCATCTCCTTAGGGCAGGTACAGTTAATGTGAGCTCCTTTTTTGCAGCCAACAAGGCAACCGAATTCAGCACACAGAACAATTTGACACTTGCAGTTGAGGATGTCAAACGGTTTGTCAACTTTCATAGTGAAAGTCTCTTTGACACCTAGCTTTCCTCTACCAAGAGGTATGTTTCTGGCTTGATCCCAGCTCTCTTGGATCTTGCTCAAGATTGTCACTCATGATTTTATAACAGGGGTCACAAAAAACTATTCGCGCGTTCCCACTTTCCAAGCACTTTTGGATATATATCTTTTGTGCTGGGTAGTTTCTAGCATCATCACTACTTTGTTCTCTTAACAGTAGGTCATATATGAGAATGTCTTGCGGTGTTGGGAGTTCAGACGGCAACAAATCTCTGTCAGTCCCAATTAGGTTGCTCAAATGAGTGAATGTTCCCAGTCTTGTTCTTTTTTTAGAAACCTTTACAGATCGGTTATCATACTCACAGGAAACGAGGCCAGCAATATTAACACTCTCAGACAATATTACATTTAACAAAAAGAGAAAGATAGCTAAACCTGGGAAATAAACAAACAAATGCACTTGTGACGTCCCGACTGGACTACTGCAATGCTCTCTATCTAGGACTGCCCTTGCATACCATCCGGAGGCTTCAGCTGGTGCAGAATGCGGCTGCGAGGATTGTGATGGGAGTTTCCCGATACTCCCATGTTACACCCCTCCTGCGCGAGCTGTATTGGTTACCGGTTGCCCGCCGGGTGAGATTCAAGGTGTTGGTGTTAACATTCAAAGTCCTTTATGATTTGGGTCCGGGGTACTTGTGGGAGCTTCTCCTGCCAATATCAAACACTGATCGCCCTGTGCATGCACACAGACAGGGACTCCTCAGGGTGCCATTGGCTAGGCAATGTCGGATGGTGGTGCCCCAGGGAAGGGCCTATTCTGTTGCGGCCCCCGCCTTGTGGAATCAACTCCCTTTGGAGCTCCGTTTGGCTCCTGATCTTCGCTCCTTCTGCCGCGATCTGAAGACCTGGTTGTTTGAACAGGCCAGGCTGGACTGACCTCCTGGGGTTTTTAAAATTATTTTAATGGTTCTTAGTGATTGGGCTTGTTCGATTTAATCTTTTTAAAAATATTTATTGTTGAATTATTGTGTTTTAATTGTGAGCCGCCCCGAGTCCTCGCGGAGAGGGGGCGGCATACAAGTCCAATTATAAATAAATAAATAAATAAAATGTTAAAAAGTTATGAATTTATGTAGTTATTTACCAAGCAAATCTAAATTATATTAAAGTAACCAAAACATATTTACAATCCTCAAGGCATATCACAACTTTTGAGCACCCCTAATGTTTGGAAATTTAAATTTTAAAAAATTGACACATGCTCCAGCCTGATACAGTTTTACAGAGGAATTATTGAGTATGTCATTTGTACTTCTATAACTGCCTAGTTTGGTACAGCGACCAAACAGGACAGACAGAACTATCTAATATATGGTTAAGACTGCAGAAAAAATAATTGCAACCAGCCTGCCTTCCATAGAATACCTGTATATTGTGGAAGTCAGAAGGAAGGCTAAGAAAATATCTACAGACCCCACACATGGTGGACATAAACTGTTCAACTCCTTCCTTTGGAACACTGCTATAGGACATTGCATGCCAAAACAACCAAACACAGGGACAGAATTTCTCTCATACCATAACTCTGCTGAACACCTATTTCTCACAATACTATCTTTTGTCTAAGTATATGTACCCATGTTTTATGTCTGTAATATTATTATCCTTCTCATCTTCTTTACTACCCCTTCTTACTGGTAGCATTATTATTATCATTATTACCTTGTTGCTTTGCATGTACAATGAGAGTTTTTGCACCAGCCAATAAAGTATTCTATGCTATGCTATGCTATGCTATGCTGTGCTGTGCTGTGCTGTGCTGTGCTGTGCTGTGCTGTGCTGTGCTGTGCTGTGCTATGCTATGCTATGCTATTCCATTCCATTTATTTGCTAGATCAGAAAGTTCTTAATCGTTATTCTTGAATCCTAATTCTTGCCCATTAAAAAACACTGCATTTGATGTGGTGTTATTTTCTAAATTGTGTGTTCTAAAGATTTGATTAAATCCCATGAGCGCTAGAATATCTGAGGAAAATCTCCAGATTGGCTCTGTGGGTTAAAGGGATTAGCAAGTGCTACTTCCTACCTCCAATTCTCAGGAAGCAATAAATGGGGATCCTGTTAGAGTGGACTTGCAACGTTCAGTATCCAGATTTCACAGCTACAACACAGTGCAAGCCTTTACATGCTCCAATGGTAGACAGTTACCTGGAGAAAACCTGTATTTCTGTATTAAACTCTTTTACACATAGATTCAAAACTGGTCTATAATTATCACCTTTAGTGCTGAAAAATACAATGATAGCATGACAGAATGATAGTTCTCTGGGCATTTCAAGCCAAGGATATTTTATATGCCTTCCCAGTCCCAAAAAAGCACAGCATTTTTGCTTTAAAATATGAAATGTTTTACAGTGTAAGAGTGCACAACTTTTCCATCTGGCCTTTCACCTGCCTTTAGGGAGCCATATCCAAAATATAGAAGTAGGGCAGGAATGGAAACAATTTTAATTTCCTTTACAAAAGGAAATTCCTTTACCTAAAATTAAATATAAAATTACACAGAGATAAGCTTCTGTAGGGGGAAATGGAACTCAAGCGTATGATGGGGTTGTCCACATTGTTATATTAGTCATAGAAATCTGTGAGTAGCTTTTACCTCAGGCAGCCATGGAATTGTAGGGTATGATTTTTAATAGCTAAAGCCCTGTTGAAATAGCAAAAGAACTGAAAGCAGTTCTTTGTAGCAGGCTGAAAAACTGATGTGGGTCTTCATCTCACAAATGGATAATAAAACTTCAGCTTGTATTTGAAGATCCCAAAAGTTGATTATAGAAGAGGACATTCTTAAGGATCATTTTTGGGTTGGCTTTAAGATTTTTTGAAGTAACTAAAGAATAAATAATAAAGATGTGATAGTTGATGGAACTGCTGCGAGAGTAACAGAAGCAATATTATATATGAACAATCAAGAAACAGGAAGAGAGTTCATTCTTTTTTTTTAAGCTCATAAAAAATCAATCATCAATCCATGTAGCAAGAACGCTAGGAAAAAAATAATTGAAAACATTCCAAAAGATTTGTGTCAATAAAGTAAGTAATAAATGAGAAGTTTAAGTTTCACTTGCACTTTCTGAGATTCTATATTATATATGCCTAATATTAACATTAAAGACACCTTACTGAAATCTATATCTTCTTATTACTCTATTTATTTAAACCATTTATATATCGCTGCCTATCTTATACCAAACTCTGGGTAGGTCTTAATCATGACATTCTTCTGAGATTTGCCAACGTATTTCAAATTAAACAGAAGTGTTATTGTCCATCGGCTAGATCTTCTAAACTTTTTGAAAGGTTGAATGATTTTGTAAGACTAAATTGAAATCCCCTGACAATTTGAATGAGTGTTGTTGCTTCTTTATCATTAACCATTCATGTTTTAAGATATTGCTGATAAACCATTCCTGCTATTTGAAAAAGTTTCAATATCATATCACTTGGCAAAAATTGAAGAGTAGAAGGATTGTCAGTTATATTACTTTTGATGTCATCTGTAAAACCCTAA
Organism: Naja naja; assembly: GCA_009733165.1. NCBI lineage: Eukaryota > Metazoa > Chordata > Lepidosauria > Squamata > Elapidae > Naja > Naja naja. Next base: position 1,742,799 of record CM019153.1, on the reverse strand, counting down.
AAGATTCAACATCTCCTTTTCAAAGTACTGAGCTTAAAATAGCTATTAATAATTCTTAGAAGACACTAAATTAGATGTTCAAAGTATGAATTTTGGATTTAAAATTTAATAAACATAACATCAGTAAAATTTAATAAACATACAGTATTGGAAGGTGTATTTTTTATTTTATTTATTTAATTACATTTATATGCCGCCCTTCTCCGGAGTCTGATATATATATATATTTGTTTTCGTAGATTTTCACGGGTAAAGGTATGTAGGTCTTGGTGTATTCGGGTCTTGTCCCATGTAAGATTGAGAATACCTTGGCGACGTTTCGACGAAATCTCATCCGTCATCTTCAGGCTGGTGTCTTCAGCTTCGTTCTTCTGGGAGAAGTGCGTGATCGTGGCTGTTTTTCCCTTTTAAACTCCAGAGTTGGCTATGTTGTTACTTCTTGATTGGTTGATGGAGTTGATGTATGCAGATTGGATGGCTTTTTCCTGAGACCCTGTGTGGCTGAGGTGCTGGCTGTGTGTCTCTCAGCCTTTTGTGTTGTAACGACCTGGGTAATGGGCTGTGTGATGACCTTCTGAGTTCTATTGTTGTGACATCCTGGGTGTGGTGCTGTAATCTCCTGGGTCATTGTCTGTGTTGCAACCTCCTGATGTTTTGTGTTGTAATCTCCTGAGTTCTGTGATGTAGTATCCTGGGTGGAAGGCTGTGATGTGACATTCCGGGCCTTGGTTTGGCTCCGAGTTTGAGGTCTGGCTATGTGTTTATAGCGTGTGTCAGTTTGCTTAGTTTGGGGGTCGGAGGGGGTGTAGCAGCTGGTGTTGCAGCCATGGTCTGGTTTCTGGATGGTGGTTGCCTTTCATCTGTGGCGTGGGCTTGGGTTTGAGTCTGGTGAAGGAGATTGGTGGTGGCATCATGTGTTATTTTGGGTCCGGTGTTGGTTTTCGTGGCTGGGACTCATTTGTTGATTAGGGCTAGTTTCCAGATGTCTGGTAGGCAGGAAGTATCATCCCGTTTATTCATGTTATGGGGGTGTTTCTCTATTTTGATGGCTTCCCTAATTATTCTCTTGTTGAAGTGTTCAGTATTGGAGATAAGTTTGGATCCCTCAAAATCCATTTCATGTCCTGTGGCTTTAAGGTGCTGGAATAGGGAGGAAGTTTTTTCTTCTTTTCTGACTGCGTTCTTGTGTTCTGCGCTGCGTGCATTTATTCTCCTGTTGGTTTGTCCAATGTATGTGGCTGGGCAAATTTTGCACGGTATTTTATAAACTCCTTGGTTTTCTAGCTGGATCTTGTCTTTGGGGTTTCTTAAGATGTTGGCTATTTTTTGGTCAGTGCCAAAGGCTGTCCTGATATTGTGTTTGTGGAGAATTTTGCTGATTTTATCTGTGGTGCCTTTGATGTAAGGGAGGAGGGCGATGCCATTGTCCTGTTCTGTGTCTTGGTTTTTGGGGAGAGTCTCCCTTCGGATTAGGTTGGTGATTGTGCTTCTTTGGAATCCATTGGACATTAATACGTTAGTGAGGGTGTGTAATTCTGTTCTCAAGTGGTCTTTGTCAGCTAGGCGTTTGGTTTGGAGATGAGGGTCTTGGCTACGGAGTTGATCTGTGCAGGGTGGTGATGGGATTGTGCATTTAAGTAGTGGTTAGTGTGTGTCTTTTTCTGGTAGATGGCTCCCTAGGACACACCATCTACCAGAAAAAGACACCCTTATATATATAAGGTCTTGGTGTATTCGGGTCTTATCCCGTGTAAGATTGAGAGTATCTTGACGACGTTTCGACGAGATCCCACTTGCCATCTTCAGGCTGGTGTCTTCGGCTTTGTGCTTGTGCCAGCAAAGTGTGATCAGAGCTGCCTTCTCTCTATAAATACTGGAGGGGAGGTGTGGTGTGCTAGCTCTGTTGTAAGCGGATTGGTTGGCTGTGTTGTTGGCTGTGTTGTCACTTCTGGTTTGGTTGATGGAGTTGATGTTTGCTGATTGGTTGGCTGTGTTGTTGGCTGTGTTGTCGCTTCTTGATTGGTTGATGGAATTGTTGTTTGCTGTTTGGTTGGCTGTGTTGTTGGCTGTGTTGTTGCTTCTTGATTGGTCTACGAAAACATATATATATATATATATATATATGTAGGTCTTGGTGTATTCGGGTCTTGTCCGTGTAAGGTTGAGAATACCTTGGCAACGTTTCGACAAAATCTCATCCGTCATCTTCAGGCTGGTGTCTTCAGCTTCGTTCTCCTGGGAGAACGTTCCCAGGAGAACGAAGCTGAAGACACCAGCCTGAAGATGACGGATGAGATTTCGTCGAAACGTTGCCAAGGTATTCTCAACCTTACACGGGACAAGACCCGAATACACCAAGACCTACATACCTTTACCCGTGAAAATCTACGAAAACAAATATATATATATATATATATATATATATATAGAGAGAGAGAGAGAGAGAGAGAGAGAGAGAGTTTTAGAATACTTACTTTGAAACGAATCAATGATTAATGATGAACATCTATACAAATTTAATCAAATTCTTGCCAGAAAACAACCCGAGTATGATTAATGCACGACAGCTGTAGCATTTCCTCAGGGCTATTTCCCATCAAGTAAATGGCTATTACATCAGTAGAGTAAACAACATACTAAACCAATATGTAGAGAAAAGACTGGTGCTGTGAGTATTTTTAAAGGCGTGGAGTATTCATAACATTGACTGGTTTGTCAATCAGTCAATCTGTCACTTATTTATATACGATAATCTTTATTGTGTATCTTCTGTTTCTATAAACGATAGTAATCTAAATTCTATTCTATTTTCCTTAGTTAGCTTTATCTAAGCTTCTATTTTTAGCTTATTATTTTTCTGCTGCTTTTTAACTTATTTCTGTTATACTTTATCTAAATTTTGCTATCTATTTCTTCTCATCATCTTTTTTCATTTTCTATCTATAGTTGTCTAATATTAAACATTACTTGCTTGTATCTTTTAATCTCTGAAAAAATATTTTATTGTTCTTTTCAACTGTACCTTAACTCTGTCAACATTCCAGTTAACACACCCAACAGAATCAAAACTCCAAGGTATAGATTTATTAGGCATGTCATATTGGCACATCTGGGGAAAACCCAACTCTGGAGAACCTGAGGTTTTCCTCACCCAAATCAAACCCCAAAGTTCTTCCTCTCAGGTCACACATCCATCACACGGTCCGACCGGGTCACAGCCACAATCTTAGCTGGCTTTGGTCCATGTTCTCCAACATCTGATAGAACATCCTTGGCTCCTACAGGAAAAAATGCTGTTTTGTCAACACATCCCCAGCTATCTCTATCTCCCCCCTTAAGTTCTCACAGCTCCAACCCGCCTGGCTGTGGCAGCTCTGAAGATGCTCCCAAAATGGCTCCAGCTTAAAAATGCCTTCAGGGCTGACACTCTAACCATTCTGGCCATAGTCCCTGGCATTATCAACTGCCAATTGGCTGTCTTTGTTGTTGGAACTTATTGGTCTTGGCTTGATTAGAGGATGCAACTGCTGCTGGTATTATCTGGTGCAATCACCAAGGCCATACACATCTGACCATGGCTGTTATGGCTCTATAATGGCAGTCATTGAAACTGCCTCTTTTGGTTTGATCTTCTCTAGCACATAAGATACCTGAACCTTATGAAAAGATGTGTTGACAGGGCAGCAGGATCCCTCAATAGTGGAATCTACTTCATGAAGTATTTTTTCCTTAAGATATATAGCATATCTCCCAAACTCTTCATTCATTTTGGAAGTAAATAATAGGATTTCTATTTCATAATGCCTTTTGCCAGTTGGAGTAGGAGTCTCTTGTTCATGTTGCTTTTGAGTGAAATATTAAGATAAACAGAGTCATACAAGAAGAAACTATTCATCTTTTTTACCAGCACATTGCAATAAGCAAGACACACAAAAATTATCACTCAAAATAAAGTAATGCCTGACTTGATTTTTTCCCCTACCATTTTATGGTAGACGTTATGGGTTTTGTACATTTAAAAGTCATTTTTAGCCAATATTAATTTGAAGTGTGCAATTTTCAACCATTATCTCCTGTAGTGTGAAAAATTGTCAGCCTTGTCAAGTATTTTAGTTTTTTCCTTGTTAATTTTTAGCCCCGCTCCTTCACCAAATTCCTCTAGTTCCTCTATTAGTTTTAATCCCGAATTTTGTGGATCTTCTAAAATAAAAACCGAATCGTCAGCGAAGGCTTGCAGTTTACATTCTTCTTTCTTTATTTTTAGTCCTTTTATTTCTGGTTCTTTCCTAATTACTCTCGTTAGTGTCTCTAAAGTCAAAATAAATAATAACGGTGATAATGGACATCCCTGCCTAGTTCCTTTCTCTATTTCAAATTTGTCTGTTGTATGGTCATTTATCAATATCTTAGCTTGTTGTTTATCATATATGGCAGCTACTACATTTAAAAACTTTTGCCCGAAGTCCATATACTTAATTTGTTGCTGAACAAAACTCCATTTTACATTATCAAAGGCCGTTTTAGCGTCCAGGAATAATAATGCTACCTGTTCTCCACTGCAATCTTCATAATATTCTATGGTATCTAAAATTGTCCTAATATTATTACTAAGATGTCTATGTGGAAGGAAGCCATTTTGGTCGGTGTGTATAAATTTATTTAGTATTTTCTTAAGTCTTTCCGCCATTATCGCTACAAAGATTTTATAATCCACGTTTAATAGAGATATTGGCCTATAATTTCCTATCTTTGTTAAATCATTTTTTTCTTTTGGTATAATCGCAATTATTGCTTCCTTCGACGAGTTCGGTATTTTTGCCTTCTCTAGGAATTCATTAAATAATTTAAGTAATCTATTGCCTAGTATTTCTTGTTGAGACTTGTATAATTCAGCAGGAAGTGCATCTGGACCAGCCGCTTTATTATTTTTCTGTTTATTTATTGCCCAGATCACTTCTTCTAAGTTTATGCTTCTATTCAGTAAGCTTTTTTCCTCTTCCGATATTCTCAGAAGATTTGCTTTCTTAAAGTATTTTATCGCTTTTTCTTCTGCTACAAATTTTTCTTCTTTATATAGATCCTCATAGAATTTCTGGGCTATATCCCTCTTCATTTCTTCTTGGTAACATATTTCCACCTGTTCATTTTGTAGTTTAGTAATCCATCTTTTTTCCGCTTGCTTTTTCAGTTTCCAGGCTAGCCATCTTCCTGGTTTATTGGCGTTCTCAAATACATTTTGCTTTATTCTTTTCATTTTTTGGGCCAATTCTTCTTTTTCCAACAGATTTATTTCATGTTTAATTAAGTCCATTCTTGTTTTAATCTCTTTCTGTTTCGGTTTTTCTTGTAGTTTCATCTCTAGGTTTCTATATTCTATTTCTTACTTACTAAAAACATGACAAATATACAAAAAGAGAATTTAACAAAGATAATGGGCATCCAGATGACAAATAAAATTAAATATTTGGGAATTGTAATTTCAACAAAATGTATAATGCTTAAAAAGGAAAATTATACCCCACTAATAAAAAAATAGCTGAGGATTTCAGAAAATGGAGTAATCTAAGACTTTCTCTCATGGGGATAATTGCATCAATAAAAATGAATATACTGCCAAAATTACTGTTCTTATTTCAAAATGCTCCGGTAAAATTAGATTTTTAAAAAAATCTATTGGATAAGTTAGTATTAAAATTTATTTGGCAGGGAAAAAAGCCTAGAATTAGACTGAAATTATTACAGGATGTTACTGAGAGGGGAGGACTTGGTTTACCAGACTGGGAAATATACTATAGAGCAGCCACTCTGACCTGGATTAAAGATTGGATAAGTGTTAGAAACCAAAGAATATTAACATTAGAAGGATATAACCTTCAGGCAGGCTGGCATGCCTTTTTGTGGCAGGACAAACAACAAATTGGGTTGTGTCCCAAAGGTTGTAAGCCACCCTGAATCTTCTGAGAAGGGCGGCATATAAATGTAATTTTAAAAAATCATGGTTACTTTCAAAGGCACAAAATTAGACAGACCTTACTAAGTGTATGGAACAAAGTTAAATCTCAATTCTATGTGGAAAAACCAACTTGGTTTTCTGCCTTGGAAGCGTTAATGTGTCCACACTTATTGTGATGAGGAAAGGTCATTACATATAAGAACATATTAGATGAGAAGGGAAATTTAAAAACAAGACAGGAGCTGAAAGATTTGGGATTTGAGATAGAATGGTGGGCCTACTTACAATTACAATCAAGGTCTAGTAAAGATAGGAAAGAATGGGGTATTAGCAAACGGAAAACAGAATTAGATAAAATATTATTAGGACCTAATGAGAAATTGATTAAAAAAAATTATAAAGTACTATTGGAATGTAAATTGGAAGAAGAAAAGGTGAAAGAAATGATGCTGGCCTGGATGAAAGATTTTGTACATGGTATAAATTTGGAAGATTGGCAAATGTTATGGGATAGGAATAGGAAAATTACTCTGGCAGCATCATATAAAGAAAATTTACTAAAAATGTTTTATCGATGGCACATCTGCCCATCAAAATTAGCAAAAATGTATCCAAAAGTATCTCCTAAATGTTGGAAATGCAATAAAGAAATTGGAACATATTACCATGTATGGTGGAAATGTGAAAAAGCCCAAATATATTGGTTGAAAGTCAGAAACTGGTTAGAAGAGATATGTAAAATTAAAATGGAGTTCAGACCTGAAATTTTCTTATTAAGAATCAATGTGGGGAAATATAATAAAGAGGTAATATACTTAATAATCCATGTCACCACTGCCGTGACACTAGCCTTTGCCCAAAGATGGAAAGGAAATAATATGCCAGAAGAGATGGAAATAATTAGAAAAAATTGGTCATGCGCTGAAATGGATAAAGTAACTCAAGAATTAAAAGATAAGACTGAATCTGATTATTATACAATTTGGGAGAAGTTTTACCACTGGCTTAAAAAAAAGAATGGAGTAACTTTAGCTAAGATGATTAATATTTATGTACATATGTAAATTTGTAGTTTTCATTAAGTATGCATCACGTTCATTGTTTTTAATTTTTTTTTCTGTTTGTTGTTCATGAATAAAAATTAAAAAAAATTGTCAGCTTTGTCAAGTAGGCCAGAAAAGAAGTATATCCAGTACTAGCTCAACTTTATTGTAATGCTGCATTAACAGAATCACATGAGTCTGGAAGTATATTTACCCCCCATTTACAGTCCAAAAAACTTGGTTCCTTCTGGGATGTTTGCCATGTTCACATGTCTTCTGTAGATTAAGCTGTTTATCAGACTTTTGCCCTAGCTAGCCCTCTTTGTCCTTTCTGCCAAAGTCATTTCCCCACACTATTACATCTGGGTCCATATTTATATTATTTAAATATATTCCTTTAAAAAAACTCAAAATTCAATTTCCAGAATGCAAAATCAGCAGTATTTCATTAGATACTATTAAAAAGAAAATATTAAGTGCTAAATAACCACTCTCATTGTCATAAACAGTTTGCTGTTAAACAGCTCCTCATTCTGATTGGAGAATCTCTCCAACCATACTATCACCATTTATTTTCGAGTTTATACTTCTGTTGGTGATAATTTTTCTTGGGAGTTTATAAGTAATGTGATGCAGATGCAGCAAAATGCAACTACTACCAATAATACTTCAATTATATTTGTATGATAAATAACAAAAACTAAAAACACTTATTAGAATAAATGTACACACCTATGGAAGACTATTGACTTGTTTTATGTCAAATACATTCTAATACAGAGGTCACCAATCTTTTGGACCTCGGGGACCACCAAACTCATAATTTTAAATCCCGCGGACCAGAGACCCTGGGAAAATCCAAAAAAAAGTCTGCAGCAAAATTCACCACCTGTTTTCCTATCGACCGATCATTCTTTATCTGGGATCACAGGCTACCGTCTCCAGTTCTGTTCTCAGGGGAGTGGGGGAAGAGAGACACTTTTGGCTTCATGCAAGGAAAGCAGCAGAAGCAGCAGAAGACTTTCTTTCTCTCCCCAAAACTCTGCCAGAAATGAGTGATTGTGAGACTTGTCATGCCAGCACAGCCTCTTGGAGCAGGATGCCTTGCAGAGTCCCAAAGACTTATTTCTGGTGGAGTTTGGGGAAGAGAAAGAAAGACTTCTGCTGCTTTCCTTGTGTGCTGCCAAAAGCAGAAGAAAGGAGCGGAAAGAAGCAGGCCAGTGGCCAGGTGAGGCATGTGGGGTGCGTGGGGCAAGTTCCCCCCTCCACCCTTTCCCCTCTCCCCTCACTACCTCATCTTGTTCGCAATGCAAGTGATGCAAGCCTTGTGTTCCCGTGGGCCATGTGGGTGGTGCAGCTTTGTGTTCCCATGTAACCTGGATTAATTGCTTTGGGGGGGGTGCTTTGGGGGTGAAATTTCTCTGTGGACCACCAAAATTTTCTCGTGGACTACCAGTGGTCCCCGGCCCACTGGTTGGCGACCACTGTTCTAATACATTCTCAAAATTTTACAGTTACACATAAAAGGTTTTTGTTTGTAGAAAAATAATTTATCATATAAGATTGAATATAAAATCAGAGGCATTTTTGATAGAAAGGGACACATTAAAAATGAAATCTGAAATCATGACTTGAAATGTTGACTTTTGAAAGAGATTTCCAAAGCAGTCATTTGAATTAGATTTTCAATATAATAAGTAAAGCGTTCTTTAAATTGAATTCAACTTTTGTATCTGGGTATGGATATATCCACATATTCTTCTTGCAAACAATGTAGAAAGGAATTGCCCTTTCCTTATTCTGGGATATATTTTTTGATGGTTCAATTCACCCTAAAGCCCCATATTCTTTACAGGTATCCCTATCAAATGGTAACCATACCTGACCTTGCTGAATTTCTGAGCTGAGACAATGTTGACCAGGAACTGCCACCTGCTAGAATTTCATGATATTATTCTCATAATATATTGCTTGTCACAAAGATCATATAGTGCTGCTGACATTTAATTATGTTACTGAATGAATGTGATCTGAACAGTGTCTGTTTCAGGGGAAAAAAAATAACATCCAATCAAGAAAATTGTATTTAAAATATGTGCTGTTGTATTACTCACCAACTTGTTGATGAATGAATGACAGTATATTATTCCCTTGCTTTCAGATGATGGCATAATGATCTGAAAATGTCTCATCTAGTTAAAATTATTCAGCTCATCTGCTTAACCTTTTAAAAGTTTAATATACTGTGACTGGTGATAAGAAATCAATCTTCAAATTCAAGACAACATTTGGCAGTTTAAACATTCAACAAGATGCCTTACGTCTTTATGTGCAGGTGGTTCTTTTAGTATCTTCACGCAAAGCTCTTCAAAGATATGAATTGGCATCCCATATGAATTTATATAAACAGACATACTATGTGAAATGTGCTAGCTCTACACAAATTGTAACCGTAGTATTGGATAGTTATGAAAATAGGTTTATTATATCTCAGTGTCATATCAGTACTCTTACATTGCTGAAACATTCTTCTGCGAGACTAAAAAAATCAATATTTCTGCAGTATCTGCACATAAAAGCCTTTGGAAACACACTATGATTCTTCAATATATTGAGTTATATGTCATATGTAATATATTATTTTATAATCTGCATATATGAAAATTTTATTTTCATTCATTAAGTATTTGAAATATTACATCAAAGCCAATTTATCTATTTATTTAAAGGTATGACTCCTGATGATTCTTGGCAGTTACATATAAATTTATATGTAAAAACAATACAGCAATAATGAACAAGTGCCTGGTTGGAGAGCCAGGCTTTATGTCCCAGTAGGACATGATCCTCCTGAATCTCAATAAGTACCTTATTCCAGTGGGTGGGCACTGTGACAGAGAAGACATGCTTCCAGGTACTGATAGATGGCATTATTTGTCAAAGGAACCTAGAGCATGCCAACTCTGCTGGATTAAAGTGACTGGTAGTTACTGGTGGAAATAAGCAGTCCCTCAAGTAGACAGACCAGTGGTGGGATTCCAGTAATTTAACAACTGGTTCTTCCTAATGACCAGCTGGGTGGGCATGGCTGGGGGGGGGGTCATGTGACTGAGTGGGCATGGCCAACTCTGTCACTTGTGTGGGTCGTACTTGTATGGGCCAGGCGGGGTTGGTGAGGGAATCCAGGGATCTCCGGTGGGTGGGGCGGGAGGAAAGAAAGAAAAATCCAATCTCTGTATGTGTGTGTGTGTGAGAGAGAGAGAGAGAGAGAAAGAGAGAGAGAGAGAGAGAGAGAGAGAGAGAGAGAGAGAGAGAGAGAGAGAACATCACCACCAGCCGTGATATAACTCTCTGAGATTGGGTCGGATCTCTCTCTCCCTCTCCCTTCTCCCCCCTCACATACACAGTGACAGACACAGAGGTTGGATCAGATACTTCTCACATCCAACCCATAATGGGGTGACTCACCACTTCCAGGTGGGGGCAAATGGGCAGGCAACCCTCGGGGAGAGCATTGCACTGGAGCACTATGTGCCCGGACCAGGTGCTTTCTCTTGGACTTCCCTCCCAGAGCCAGGCCCGCAAGATGGCCAAGCCACACTGTGTCCCCCATGCAGCCCTTTGGCTGAGTGCAGCGGGCCCCCTCCTCTGCCATCATCCTTATCTTCTCAGGCCAGGTGAATAGTGGCTGGGAGGCAGCTGGGCAACGATTAGAGATCAGCGAAGGAAAGCTCACCAGGCAGAGATCAGCTGAGCTGTGTGGTCAAGACAAGCGAAGGAACCAGAGAGCAGCAGCAACTATGCCACAAGTGTGACTCTAGGCATTGGCCAAGGCAGGCAAGGTGAGATAAGGAGTAACTGGGAGGGGCAGGATCAGCCAGTGGTGCGATCAGCCAGTTATCAGAACTCCACAAAAACTGCACAGAACTGTTTGCTTGAACTGGTGCGAACCAGCTGAATCCCACCTCTGAGCCAGAGCCTAGTATATCGGGCTTTAGAGATAGTGACCAGCATCTTGAATCACACCCAGAAACAAACTAGCTATAATGCAGCTTTTGAAGCAGGATGTTATTACTGTCCATGTTACTGCATTCTGGACCAACTGAAATTTCTGCTTGGTTTCAAGAGCAGCCCTATGTAAAACAAATTGCAGTAGTAAAGCTGTAAGATGAAGTAGTATAAGTAATTGTCTGAATAACCTTCTGATCAAGGAAGGAGCCGTGAGTTCAGGAAAAAACCAGATTATACACTACTCTTGAATGAGGAAGTGTTACTCTATTCAAACATCCTTATAGCTTCATTTGGATGGCCCAACATCAAAAAATATAATTGGGAAGCATCAATATACTGATATCAAACCGCAAACTGACTGATGATTCAATAAATGATTTTCAGTGTGAATAGAATAGAATAGAATAGAATAGAATAGAATAGAATAGAATAGAATAGAATAGAATAGAATGTCAGGGAGTAAAAATCTTCCAAACATCCCTGCTAATTAGAGGTGATAGACCGTGCCTTTCTTTGCTGTCAACTTTGATAAAAGAAGACCCGGAAAGTAATCTAAGAAACATATTTTTTAAGCAAAAATAAGAAAACCTAACGAGCTACATACCGGCAGCTTAATCTCACACCAAAGGCATATACAGAAAAAGTACAAAGGAAGTTACAGGAAATGAAGTAAAAAGTAAAATTTTGTTTTAGACATGCGCAGTGAACCAGAAATCACAAGACTGTCTTATCTCATTGCTATGGAGACAAGATAACAATTCTAGCTAGCAGGCACCTGCCTGCAAATCTTAGCTTAGGAGCTTGGCAGGCAAATTACAAAAAAAAGTAGTGACATAGAATAGAGCTGGAAGGGACCTTGGAGATCTTCCAGTCAGCTACCTGCTCAAGCAGGAGAACCTATACCATCTCAGAGAAGTGACTTTAAGAAGTAAGTCTCTTCTTAAAAACCTCCATTGATAGAGGGCCCACTATTTCTGAAGGCAAGCTGTTCCACTGGTTAATTGTCCTCATTGTTAAGAAGTTTTTCCTTAATTCCAGGTTGCTTCTCTGTTTGATCAGTTTCCAACCATTATTTCTTGTCCTGCCCTGGAGCTTTGGAGAATAATACCTCTTCTTTGTGGCAGCCCTCAAATATTGGAATACTGCTATCATGTCACCCCGAGTTCTTCTTTTCTTTAGACTATCCAGACCCAAAATCTGCAGCCGTTCTTCATGTGGTTTAGTCTCCAGGCTTTGATGATCTTATTTGCTCTTCTCTGAACTTTTTCCAAAGTCTCAACATCTTTTTTGTAGTATGGTGACCAAAATTGGCTGTAGTATTCCAGGTGTGATCTTACTAGGGTTTTGTAAAGCAGTCACTAATACTTCACATGACCTTGATTCTATTCCTCTGTTTATACAACCCAGAATTGTATTACCGTTTTTGACTGCTGCTGCATATTACTCATTCATATTCAAATGATCATCTCTCATAGTTACTGTTTTTGAACCAGGTCTCACCTAATCTGTACTTGTACTTTGCCTAAATGTAAAACTTTGATTTTCTCCACATTGCAAATTCATTTTGTTGGATAGAGCCCATTGTTCAAGTTTGTCAAAATCTTTTTGGATCCTCAGTTTGTCTTCTGGGGTATTCCTGCCAGTTTAGAATCATCTGCAAATTTGATGAGTTTCCCTTCTATTCCCTCATCTAAGTCTCAAAAAAGATATTGAAGAGTACTGGAACTAAGATGGAGCTTTGTGGTACCCCGCTGCTTATGTCTTTCCATGTGGATATAGTACCATTAAGGACTACACATTGAGTATGGTTTGTCAGACAGCTACAAATCCATCTGGTGATGATGTTATCTATTGAATATTGATATATTGCATAAAAAGTGAAATACAGGTGAAACTCGAAAAATTAGCATATCATGCAAAACTTCATTTGTTTCAGTAATGCAACTTAAAAGGTGAAACTAATATATGAAATAGACTCATTACATGTAAAGCAAGATAGTTCAATCTGTGATAAATTGTTTTAAATAATATGAGATCTATTTAATAATCTTTTGATGAGAAATTACAACTATTCAATTTGAATCTTTTTAAAGTTGTTGATAAACCTACAATCTATTCACATCTTCACTGTAAACTCAAAGGATACTATTAGATTTAACTAATTTGTGTAAGCTTAAAATGCAGTAGACTTCTCCACCAATATCAATGACCTGATTCAATGGAACCATAAACCATGTTCAGTTTCTATTTTAGTAAGATCAGAGAATATCTTACCGGAGAGATGGATGGGAGGCTTAAAAAGCTAAAGCTTTGTGTCCTTTAATGTTATTGCTCAGGGTTTTAACTGTGTCCCTTTAATCCCTAAAGTTATGTTGTGATAATGTCAGAATATTCATGAACTGGCAGAGACATGGTAACAAGGTCAGCCAATGAGAGCTGAATTAAAAACTGAAACTAAAGGAGCCTGGGCATGGCCCTTTCATCTGTGATGAAAAGACACACTTAAAAAAGGATTGTTTGCAAGGAAAAACTCTTTGCAAGGAAGAATTTATTTGTAAGACAGAAACAATTTGCATGGACGAAAATCAGGTGATGGACAGGTTGCTGTAGCAAAAGTTAGCTATTATAATAGCAGAGATCAATGGTGGGGCTAGTCCAGTGGTTGCTGGGGACCACTGGTGGTCCGTGAGAAAATTTTGGTGGTTTGCAGAGAAATGTCACCCCCAAAGCACCCCCCAAAGCAATTAATCCAGGCTGCGCGGGAACACAAGGCTGTACCGCCCACATGGCTCGTGGGAACACAAGGCTTGCATCACTTACATTGTGAACAACATGAGGTAGTGAGGGGAGCGGGGAAAGGGTGGATGGGGGGACTTGTCCCACTCACCTCACATGCCTCGCCTGGCCACTGGCCTGCTTCTTTCCGCTTCTTTCTTCTTCTGCTTTTGGCTGCTCGCAAGGAAAGTAGCAAAAGTCTTTCTCTGTCCCAAACTCCACCAGAAACGAGTCTTTGGGACTCTGCAAGGCATCCTGCTCCAAGAGGCTGTGTCAGTGCAACAAGTCTCACAAAACTCATTTCTGGCGGAGTTTGGGGGAGAGAAATAAATTGTTTCTGTTGCTTCTGCTGCTTTCCTTGCATGAAGCCAAAAGTCTCTCTCTCTCTCTCTCCCCCTGAGAATGGAGTTGGAGACGGTATCCTGCGATCCCAAATAAAGAATGATTGATCGGTAGGATAATGGGATGGGGAATTTTATTTTTATATTTTAAAGCTATCTCTTTGGGTGAACAATGTGGTTCCAGGTTTTTACATTTCAATACAAACTTGACCATGATTACATATTCAGCTTTCATGTCCAATTTCATATCATATTATTACTTATTCCCTTTTTTTAAATATTCTCATATATTGTTATATTCATTACACTCATTTTATCCAATTTCAATTCATATTACAGCTTATTTCATTTTTCTTTAAATATTCTCATGTCTTATTTTACAATATTATCTAAATTCTTGTTTCATTTCTATAATCATTACACAAATTAACTTATATCTGTCACATTTGCAAGTTTATCACATACTATTATTCCATTCATTATTCCATATGATTCATCCTAATTCTGATTATCCAAAAATTATCCCCTTTCATTGTCAATTCGAGCTTGCCACCCCTTTACTTTATACATTCCCCCATTTTATTCCCATTAATTCATTGTGAAAGTTTACCATAATATAGTCATTTTTAATTACCAAATTCTACATTAATAACAATAATCATTTAACTACTATGTATCACATATGCATGTGTGTATATGTATGTGTATATATGTGTGTGTGTATATATGTGTGTGTGTGTGTGTTTTAAGTCAGATTCCACATGGTGCCCCCTTTTGTCTATTACAATCTAAGTCATATATTTATTTCAAAGGTATTGATCTGTTCAATTAATTTTGGGAACTGATAATAGACTTTCCATTGCAATTCTCATAATTCATTTTAACTTTATTCATTGCTTTGTTAAACATCAGTTAATATTCTTATAGTAAATTCTTATTTCCATATCTATTTCAGTTAAATTTATATCTGGTTTAGCAATAATCCTTAACAGAATATCAGTTCCAGTCTTTTCTATTTCAAATCTATATTCTTAAGTATCACAAAACGTTTCCATGTAGAATCCCTTTTCCTATTCCTCTTCTACCCATCGTCTCTCATCCTCCTGACTATGTAATTTCTTTTCATTTTGTTTTGTTTCTATTTCCCATCATTTTCTGGTCCTTTCTTTTAATTTCCCCTTTTTTCCCTATTGTTTCCCTCCATTTCTTACTCCAATTATTTATTTTATCCCACTCCCTCTCTTGATCTTTCCTCTGTAATTCCCTCTTCTGTTGTTTCCTTTTCCTTTGTTTAACTTTCCAAACAATTCCCCCTTTATCACATCAAACCTTAAAGTTTTAGCTTTAATTCTTTTTTTCTTGTTTTAATGTTCGTTATTCCACTTGTCCTTTATAGCTGGTTTTTTCTTTATTTAACTCCTCTCCCTCTGGCTCTCTTTATTCTTCTTTTATTTGCATCGCCATTTCTAATTTTTGTAGTATAATACTGTACATTTCCTGTACTTTCATTCATCATTTCCTTCATGTTTTGTAGTTCTGATCTTATTTCCATACATATTTCACTCATTTTGTGCACTTCTTCTTTTCCTTCTTTAATATTTATATCCAATCCGACTGTCTAGTAATTTATTTCAACCAGCGTCTTTTATATTTAATTTCGACAGTCAATGTCTATGAGTCTTTGTTTCCAAGTTTTCTTCTATTAATTTCTTTTCCAACTTCTTTTCAAAGTCACCAAACAATCCTGGAGCAATATCTTCACGTATCTCCTTTCAATAATGTTCTAATATTTCACTTTTCAGGGTTTTTATTTTATTATACTAGAGTTCCTCTTATTTCATTTCACATTCCAATTTTAAATAGATGAAGCACTTTTCAAAAAGTAACTGAAATATTTTCTTTACCATTAGGTGGTGCTCTCAATTCTGTTTCCACATTCCACCCTTTATTTTTCGCTTTTTCCCTTTTTTAAGCTTTTATTAATTTCGCTAATTCCAAT
The DNA here is from genome assembly GCA_009733165.1 of Naja naja. Classification (NCBI taxonomy): domain Eukaryota; kingdom Metazoa; phylum Chordata; class Lepidosauria; order Squamata; family Elapidae; genus Naja; species Naja naja. The sequence goes on along the minus strand of CM019153.1, from coordinate 1,726,677 downwards.
TATTAGCTATTATTCCTTTTTAACACAGTCAATCCCAGCATTTGATCAATGCCTATTTAGTGCCAAAATCCAAATAATTATCCAATTCAATTTCCAAATCTTTTATAGTCAAACATTTTCCTGTAAATTTTCCACATCCAGATTAATTCTTCTCAAAGTCCAAAGTCCAATTTCATAAATTCCCAATTTTCTTCTCTCTCGCTCTGATCACTGCTTCTACAATCTTTAATAAAAATTCTTTCTTTTAATTCCAGGGTACCTTAATGTCTAAATATTTCACCTGGTCCACACCCCATTCACAGCTTCACCACTCCAGCACAGTCTTAGTCTCCTGGACTGCCTCCCATCTTCATGGTGGCCATTTTAGGCCATCACTGCAGCTCACTTTTGGAGGGGTTTTCCTTGCCAGGGAGGGGAAATATGGCTCCCCTTGACCCGCCAGGTGGTCTCCCTTTCTTCACCACCCCTACAAGGTGGTTCTGGTCCCAATTGGGACCCTCCAATGAGAGAGCACGGAGTGAAACTGTACACAATCGCAGATTCCACTCCAACACAACAGGAGCACAACTGGAAGTTCCCCTTTTAAATATCTGCTTAATGAAATTTTCATCATTTAATAAATTATGTCCAGAACATATATGTACACTGATACAAACTCAAAAATTCATTGTTTTTGATAATAAAATATATCCATATGTTATACAGTACATATTTTTGTAAAACATTTTTTAAAATTTGGTGGTGGCCTTGGTGGTGCAGGCTGTTAAATGCCTAGCACTTAAGTTCCAGCTGCCTGCAATTACTGCAGGCTCGAATCCCACCAGGCTCAAGGTTGACTAAGCCTTCCATCCTCTCGGGGTAGGTAAATTGAGGACCCAAGATTGTTGGGGGCAATAAGCTGACTTTGTAAAAATGCTGCTTAGTAATAAGCAGGCATATACAATGGAATGAAAGCTATTGCTGAGCGCATTGGGTTGTATCCCAAAAATTGTAAGCCACCCTGAGTCTTTGGAGAAGGGCGGCATATAAATGTAATTTTTAAAAAATTGTAATAATTTGGCAAATTCCATTTTATGATATTATCAAATGTTTTAACCTTTGTTTTATAACAAATTTCTTAACTTGTCTTAAACTTATTTCAATTAAACTAAGAGTTTAGCTAGATAAAAATGTTAAAAAAAATATTATTTCTTAACATAATTATATCTAAGAAATAGATCCAATGTTGACATTTTATTAAAAAGGAAGTTAGATAAGGATGGCTTAATTTTTTTATTTCTTTTGGTGAGCAATAAGAAAATTTCTGTGCTAAAAAGTTAATATATGCACATGCACACAAACACTACTGTAGATACAGCTTTGAAATAGGGTTTTTAAATTATGTTTAAATATGGTTGTTAAAAGTGTGTTTTAGTTGTCTGAACTTGTAAAGTGACAAGAGTATTACAGGGGAAAGTAAGGCATCAGATTTTGACCTTTAGCTAAACAAGCATCTCTTGTAATTGTAATTAGTTTAGGCTAGTGGATTATATGATTATATTCATTTCCACAATAATGCACAGCTACTTGAAAGGACATGTCATGCATCATAGGTATCCTGTTAAATAGATCTCCACAGTTAAAGTAATTAAATCACATGGGAAAGTGCATTCAAATAAACATGGCGTAAACATATCCTGAATTATATATAAGTATCTAGGGTTCTTTGAATCTCATGCTGTCTTTCCCTCCATTTAATTTATTATACTTTGCATGTGTCCTGGCTCTGTTTGGCTTTTCTAAAACCTATGCTTTGGAAATTCACATTCATGGTTTATTAATCAAGGCAAGGGTCAAGAGGCTAGATGTAAAGAAACAGTGGTGTCTCCCAAAGCAGTGTTCTAGGACCAACTCTCTTCATGCTCTACATAAATGACCTCTGTGCTCATATTAAGAGCAACTGCGTTCTCTTTGCTGATGATGTTTTTTGTTTTTGTTTTGTTTTGTTTTTACATTTATATGCCACCCTTCTCCGGAGACTCAGGGCGGCTTACAATTTTTGGGATGCAACCCAGTGTGCTCAGCAATAGCCTTCATTCCATTGTATATGCCTGCTTATTACTAAGCGGCATTTTTACAAGGTCAGCTAATTGCCCCCAACAATCTTGGGTCCTCAATTTACCTACCCCGAGAGGATGGAAGGCTGAGTCAACCTTGAGCCTGGTGGGATTCAAGCCTACAGCAGTTGTAGGCAGCTGGAACTTAAGTACAGGCAATTAACAGCCTGAGCCACCAAGCTTTACAATAGATGTAAAGCTATTCAACACCACAGACAATACTGCTACCATTCAAAAAGACCTCGACTATGTATCAGAATGGTCAAACAAGTGGCAACTTCAAATCTCAACAAATAAATGCTCTGTCTTACATATTGGCAAAAAAAATCAGAAAATAAAATACAAGCTAAATAGTTGTTGATGATCCAAACTCCGTCAAGGACCTTGGAATACTCATCACTAACGATCTAAGTGCTACAGCCCACTGTAGCTACATAGCCAAAAAGGCATTAAGAGTTGTTAACCTAATCCTGTGTAGCTTTTTATCTGGTAATATCACACTACTAACTAGGGCATACAAAACATTTGCTAGACCAATACTCGAATATAGCTCATCAGTCTGGAACCCACATCACATATCTGATATTAACACAGTTGAGAAAGTCCAGAAATATTTCACAAGAAGAGTTCTGCACTCCTCTACTCGTTACAGAATACCTTATGCCACCAGACTTGAAATTCTAGACCTAGAAAACCTAGAACTACACCATCTTCGGTCCGATTTAAGTATAGTATATAAATTCATAGATTGCAATGTCCTACCGGTCAACGAATACTTCAGCTTCAACCATAACAAAACAAGAGCACACAATAGATACAAACTCAAGGTTAACTACATCAAACTTGATTGCAGGAAATACGACTTCAGCAACAGAGTGGTCAATGTCTGGAATACTCTACCTGACTCTGTGGTTTCTTCCCCAAACCCCAAAAACTTTAACCTTAGACTTTCTACTATTGACCTCACCCCTTTCCTAAGAGGTTTGTAGGGGGCATGCATAAGCACACCAACGTGCCTACCATCCCTGTCCTATTGTTTCTTTTATTTTTCTTATATGTATTCATTTCATGTATTCATAACTATGTTTATCTTTATACTTATTATTGTTTGGATTTATTGTTTGGATATTATCTTGTAAGCAATTGACAAATCAAATAAATAAATAAATAAATATTTATCAGTAGTATGGTCAAAGCAATAGCAGAGATTAGGAGATAATAGTAAGCTCAGGTTCAGGGATCTGTGGAAATGCAATTTAGTCAGCAGCAGATGTCACTCTAATCACTGACTAGTACTAGACAGAGACTTGAATGCAGCAAGTTTTCACAGGCTCCTGTGGTTCATTGGAGCCTTGCCCTGAATCAAGTTGCTGTAGAGTCATTCTATTTTCTGTTCCCAAATCCTATTTGACAAAACAAAACAAACCAGGTTATAGGGTAAGATAGACTATCCATTTTTCCTTGTTGTATATATCAGAAATAGATATACATATCATGTCACCTCTTTGTATATAATAAACAACAGTATATAAATAACAAAAATAATTTAAAATTGGACATAAAAATCAGGCTATGTCCTGTACCAGTGATATTCCTGTTTTCCAGACATTGCATATAAAACCAGTAAACATAGTTTGCCATCTGAAAGGAATAAGTTTCTGGGCATTTTATATATATATATATATATATATATATATATATATATATATATATATATATATATATATTTGTTTTCGTAGAACTCAGAAGGTCATCACACAGCCCATTACCCAGGTCGTTACAACACAAAAGGCTGAGAGACACACAGCCAGCACCTCAGCCACACAGGGTCTCAGGAAAAAGCCATCCAATCTGCATACATCAACTCCACAAACCAATCAAAAAGTAACAACACATCCAACTCTAGAGTTTAAAAAGGAAAAACAGCCACGATCACACACTTCTCCCAGGAGAACGAAGCTGAAGACACCAGCCTGAAGATGACGGATGAGATTTCGTCGAAACGTTGCCAAGGTATTCTCAATCATACACGGGACAAGACCCGAATACACCAAGACCTACACCAAGACCTACATATATATATATGTATATATATATATATATTTGTTTTCATAGATTTTCACGTGTAAAGGTATGTAGGTCTTGGTGTATTCGGGTATTATCCCGTGTAAGATTGAGAATACCTTGACGAGATCCCACTCGCCATCTTCAGGCTAGTGTCTTCGGCTTTGTGCGTGTGCTAGCAAAGCATGATCTGAGCTGCCTTCTCTCTATAAATACTGGAGGGGAGGTGTGGTGTGCTGGCTCTGCTGTAAGTGGGTTGGTTGGCTGTGTTTTTGGCTGTGTTGTCGCTTCTTGATTGGTTGATGGAATTGGTGTTTGCTGATTGGTTGGCTTTTTCGAAAGAGCCTGTGTGGCTGAGGTAGTGGCTGTATGTCCTTCAGACTTTTGTGTTTTAGCTATCTGGGTAGTGGGCTGTGTGATGACCTTCTGAGTTTTATTGTTGTGACATCCTGGGTCTTGTGCTGTTATCTCCTGGGTCGTTGTCTGTGTTGCAACCTCCTGATGTTTTGTGTTGTAATCTCCTGAGTTCCATGATGTAGTATCCTGGGTGGAAGGCTGTGATGTGACATTCCGGGCCTTGGTTTGGCTCCGAGTTTGAGGTCTGGCTATGAGTTTATAGCGTGTGTCAGTTTGCTTAGTTTGGGGGTCGGAGGGGGGTGTAGCAGCTGGTGTTGCAGCCATGGTCTGGTTTCTGGATGGTGGTTGCCTTTCATCTGTGGCGTGGGCTTGGGTTTGAGTCTGGTGAAGGAGATTGGTGGTGGCATCATGTGTTATTTTGGGTCTGGTGTTGGTTTTCATGGCTGGGACTCGTTTGTTGATTAGGGCTAGTTTCCAGATGTCTGGTAGGTGGGAAGTATCATCCCATTTATTCATGTTATGGGGTGTTTCTCTATTTCGATGGCTTCCCTAATTATTCTCTTGTTGAAGTGTTCAGTATTGGAGATAAGTTTGGATCCCTCAAAATCAATTTCATGTCCTGTGGCTTTAAGGTGCTGGAAAAGGGAGGAAGTTTTTCTTCTTTTCTGACTGTGTTCTTGTGTTCTGCGATGTGCATTTATTCTCCTGTTGGTTTGTCCAATGTATGTAGCTGGGCAAATTTTGCATGGTATTTCATAAACTCCTTGGTTTTCTAGCTGGATCTTGTCTTTGGGGTTTCTTAAGATGTTGGCTATTTTTGGTCAGTGCCAAAGGCTGTCCTGATATTGTGTTTGTGGAGAATTTTGCTGATTTTATCTGTGGTGCCTTTGATGTAAGGGAGGAGGGCAATGCCATTGTCCTGTTCTGTGTCTTGGTTTTGTGGGGGAGTCTCCCTTAGGATTAGGTTGGTGATTGTGCTTCTTTGGAATCCATTGGACATTAATACGTTAGTGAGGGTGTGTAATTCTGTTCTCAAGTGGTCTTTGTCAGCTAGGCGTTTGGTTCTGGAGATGAGGGTCTTGGCTACGGAGTTGATCTGTGCAGGGTGGTGATGGGATTGTGCATTTAAGTAGTGGTTGGTGTGTGTCTTCTTCTGGTAGATGGTGTGTCCTAGGGAGCCATTGGGTTTTTGTAAATTAGGACATCCAGGAACGGAAGTTGATTGTTGGTTTCTGTTTCCATGGTAAATTGTATTTTGGGGTGTAGGCTGTTGAGATGTGTGAGGAAGTTGTCCAGTTTTTCTTTCCCGTGTGGCCAAATTACGAAAGTGTCATCTACATATCTAAGCCAGAGTTTGGGTTTGTATTTGGATTTGTCTAGAGCATTGGTTTCAAAATGTTCCATGTATAGGTTAGCGTTGATGGGTGAGAGGGGTGATCCCATAGGTGCTCCTTCTATCTGTTTATATCTTTGTCCATTGTGGATGAAGTATGTGTTGGAAAGGCAATGGTTGGTCAGATCTAGGATGTGCTTAGGGGGGTTGTATTTGTTTTGGATAGCTGTCAAGGCTTCTTTAATAGGTACTTGGGTGAAGAGGGATATGACATCGAAGCTCACAAGTAGGTCACTGGGTTGTAGGTTTTGTTTCTTTATTGTTTCTATGAAGTGGAAAGAGTTTTGTACGTGTGAGGTGATGGATTCTGTGTAGGGCTGGAGTTGTTTGGTGAGAAATTTGGCAAGGTTCTGTAGAGGTGAGCCTATGGAGCTGACTATGGGTCTGAGTGGTGTTCCTTCTTTGTGTATCTTGGGGAGGCCATAGAGCTTAGGGCATCTAGATGATTTTTCTCTGGGGATGATTCTTTGCTGGATCTCTTTACTGATGGGCGAGGCTTTTATTTTGGATTTGGTGGTTTTCTCCAGGTAGGTGGTGGGGTCTGTGTTTAGAGGTTTGTAGGCGGGGTCTTGGAGTAGGTTGGATAGCTTGGATTGGTAGTCAGATGTGTTCATCACGACTGTGGCATTGCCTTTGTCTGCTGGGAGGATGATTATGTTGTTGTCTTTCCTCAAGTTGCTGAGTGCTTTTTGTTCTTCTTTGTGTAAGTTGCTTCTGGGTGGACTGCTGGAGCAGAGGATGTTGATGACTTCAAGTCTGATTTTATTGGCTGTATCTGGGTTAATTTTGGTTAGGCTAGCTTCAACTCCACATATGATGTTTCCAGTGGGGATGCGTTTGGGGGCGACAGCAAAGTTGAATCCTTTGGAAAGGACATTGGTTTCTGCCATGGTGAGGGTTCTGTCTGAAATGTTGTGTACTGTTTGTTTCATGCATTGTTGTGGGGGTTGGGCTTCTGGCATTTCTCTAGTCTGTGGAGTTTGTTGGTGTGTGTGTCTGTCTTGTGAAAGGTTTCTGTTTTGGCTCTCCAGAGGTCTAGTTGTTTAGATTTGTCCCAGAGTGCTGGATGGATTTTGTTACTGAGTTTGAGGTGGAGGGTGAGTAGGTCCCTGTTGGTTTGGTCTAGTAGGAATCATTTCCTGTGGAGTTTGTTTCTGATTAGAGCTGAAAATAACTGAATTAGCTCTAACCATATTTACAAATCTGTCACCAAAATGCATATGTCTCAATTGCTGTAGCATGAATTCCAAATTAACATTATCGAATGCCCTTTGGGGTCTAAGAAAAGCAGTGCCACTTGTTTTTCATTATGGATTTCATAGTACTCTAATATGTCTAGCATCGTTCTCATGTTGTTTTTTATCTGCCTTTTGGCTAAAAAGCCATTTTGATCAGTATGTATAAACGTATTGAGAAATTGAGAAACTTTTTTTTAAATTACATTTATATGCCGCCCTTCTCTGAAGACTCAGGATGGCTTACAATTTTTGGGATACAACCTAATGCGCTCAGCAATAGCCTTCATTCCATTGTATATGCCTGCTTATTACTAAGTGGCAAACGTTCAGCTATTATAGAGGAAAATATTTTGTAGTTTGTATTTGATAGTGAGATTGGTCTACAATTTTGGATTAGTGAATGATATGTGTCCTCCTTAGGGATCAACACTATGTTAGCCTCCATCCATGATGGTGGTATCTTTGCTTCTGTGAGTACATCATTATATACCTCTAATAGTGTTACACTCAAACTGTCCTGGAGTTCTTGTATAATTCTGATGGAAGTCCATTGGGCCCCAGTGCTTTATTGTTCTTTTGTTTTTTGATGGCTGCAGTTAACTCAGGCATTGTTATTTCCTCATTAAGCATGTTTTTTATTTCTTCTGGCACCTTTGGTAACTCTGCCTGTTCCAGATAACATCGAGTTTTTCCTCTGTATAGCATCTATTTGCTTTATATAGTTTTTCATAAAAGGCCTGTGTTATATTTTTTTCCCCTTCATTTTGGTAGCAAACATTTCCCTCTTTGTCTTGTAATTTGTTAATCCATTTCTTTTCTTTTTGTTTTTTCAGTTTATACACTAACCACCTTCCTGGTTTGTTCTCATTCTCGAAGTTTTGGTTTGCTTTCTTTATTTGCTGTGCCAATTCTTCTTTTTCTAAGATAGCCAACTTGTGCTTAATCAATGCAATTTTTTCTTTCAAATTTCTATTTTGTGTCATTCTTTGTAACTCTGCTTCTATATTCCTATAATTGTCTTCCAGATCCTTTTTTTTGTTTCTTAATTTTACTTTTCCTGGCCATAAATGAGGTAGCAACCCCTCTTGTGAATGCCTACATCGTATCTCATAAGATTTGTATGGATGTGTCCCCTGACTTGTTTTCTTTAAGAAAAAATCCTAATTCCTTGTTGATCCTCTAGAACAGGGGTGGGCAAACTTTTTGACTCGAGGGCCACAATGGGTTCTTAAACTGGACTGGAGGGCCGGAACAAAAGCATGGATGGGGTGTTTGTGTGAAGTAATATAAATTCAAAGTTAGATTACTTCACGTAGTCTTCTGGTGGAGCAAGAGAACCCTCTGCTCTTTCGGCTCCGTGGGCCGGATAGAACAGCCGAACGGGCCGGATCCGTCCCCTGGGCCGTAGTTTGCCCACGGCTGCTCTAGAAAAAATCATCCTTTAAAATTGCTCGGTTAAGTGTCCATCTTTGATTTTTCCTTTGTCATCTCCAGGTGATTCTCATGGGGTTATGGTCTGCCCATAATTTGTGTTTATTTCTATTTCCTTTATTTCTGAGATTAATTCCATCGACGTCCAAACCATATCGATTTGTGACCAGGAATCATGACTATTCAAATAAAAAGTATATTGTTTTCTCTCCTGATTTCTCTCCCTCCATACATCTTGGATATTTAATTCTTCTGCTATTTGGAAAAAAGTTTCAGGTAGTATCCTTCTGCTTGCTTTTGTTTTTGTTTTTTGTTGCTCCTATAATCCAGTTTCTTGTTCGTTATGGCATTGAAGTCTCCCAGTATGCATATGTTATCACTCTCTGTCTCTCTAATAATGCTATGCAGTTTTTTATAAAAAGTTTTCTGTCCCCTGTTAGGTGCATATATTTCAACTAATAGTGTCCTTTTTTTTGTTTTAATATTATTTCTACGATCAGTATCTTTCCCTCTTCATCTTGGTAGATTTGCTTAGCCTGGATTGGTTCTTTGATGTATAGCACTACTCATCTCTTCTTCTGTTGTGCTAGTGCCACAAAAAGATTTCCCAATCTAGAATATTCCAATACCTGTTACTGTTGCTTTTTAATACGGACCTCTTGTAGCGCATTTATGTCTAAGTTCAGTCACTTTAGTTTAGTAAAAAATTTCTTCCTTTTCATCCATGAGGCCTCAGACAGGGATTATCCCTTTCACTGTGCTAAGTACTGCAGTTGACCCCCATGCAGCCTCAAATCTAGGATTTGCTTTATCTCATAGTGCTTTCCCCCTTCTGCAACAATTGGCTTTGGGACTGCCTGATCTACCAGCATGATCTTGGAGCTCACCACTGGCTTCAAAAGATTACTGTGAAATACCAGATGCACTTTCCCCAGTAGGGGAGAGAGCTTCAACTGCACCATCACTTAATTACTTTCACTATTGGGAAAAGCCCTATGAACTTCAGCCCCAGTTTCTTACAGGGTAATTTTAACTTTAAGTATTTTGGGGACAGGTAGACTCTATCCCCTACTCAAAAGGGTGGCTTGGTGGAACGGTGTTTGTCAGTTTGGGCTTTATAGATCTTGGCCACTTCTCCCAATGCGTGCTTAGTGTTTTCCCAGGATTCTTTTAAGGGCTCCATCCATTCATTTAATGACATGGATGATGGAGGGTCCCTAGGCAGCTCAGGCATGGGACAAATTCCATGCCATTGGTAACTTGGAAAGGTGTTAGTCCAGTGCTACTATCCACTGCATTATTGTATGCCACCTCTGCGAATGGCAATAGTTCCACCGAATTTGATTGTTGGTAGTTGACATAGCATCTCAAGTATTGCTCCACCATTGCACTAGCTCATTCTGCCACCCTATTTGTGTTCTGATGAAAAGCTGAGCTAAGCCCCTGTGATGACCCAATGGCTCTCACAAACTCCCTCCAGAATATAGCCGTAAACTGGACGCCCCTGTCTGAGGTGATTCAGTCCCCTATGGAGGGACTATGGAGTCCCCTCCATGCAACCCATATATCTGCCTTATAAACAATTTGGCTAGCCTCTTTGCAGATGGGAGCCCAGTGCAAGTGGTGAAATGAGCTTGCTTTGAAAACAAGTCCATTATGGTCCAAATAACTGTATTTCCCCCACTCTCAAGAAGGTCAACAATAAAGTCCATGGCAATCTATTCCCAAGGTCTGGATGGATCAGCTACTTGCTGCAACAAGCCAGGAGGCTTCCCTGTTCTTTTTTTCATGGCCGCACAGCTCTTTACATAGTCCTCTACATACTTCTTCATTTTTGGCCACCAGAACTGTCTTGTGGTGAAGTGCAGCATCTTTAAATTATGGCATGGGTTATTTCCTCTTGCTGTTGAATTGAGGTTTTCTGGATAAAGCATCCACCAACAGGTTTCCCCCCTGTGATGTATGTCAATTCAGAATTGAATCTTTTGAAGTACTGCACCCAGCAAACTTGCTTGGGGGAGAGTTTTTGAGGGGTCTTTAGTGCTTTAGATTTTGTGGTCAGTTCATATTTTGAATGGTACCCAACTGCCCTTGAGAAAATGCCTCCAAGTTAGTAATGCCCATTGGACTGATAGGCTTCCTTCTCCCACACGGCCCACCTTCTTTCAGTGTCTGTGAGTTATTTGAAGTGTAGGAACATGGCTGCAGGTTACCATTTACATTCTGTTGGAGAAGGACTGCGCCAACCGCCATATTGCACCACAAAGGTCTGATTTGAGTCAGAGTGTTTGAGGATCAGCTCTTGGGTGAAGATTCTCATCAGTGTCTCAAGTGCCCGCTGACACTCTAAAGTCCAGTTTAGGGGTTACCTAGACCATGGCTTTTAAAAGTCCCCTTTTGTTTTCAACAAAACTGTTAAGTTTGCATGAAGAGTCAGACGCGAGGAGTTCCAGCAAAGACTTTATTAGTGACTACAGCTCGAATGGACCCATCCTGGCTTGGCTATGGCTGCTTCTTATAGCCTGCAGCCGTAGCTGCCAGCCAATGGGAGTGCAGGGTTTCTTCCCGCACTATTTAAACCAATACCATTTGACATTTTACAAGAACAGTTCAAATAAACCAATAACATTCAAACCTACATACATAACACCCCTCCCCACTAGGTTCAGTCCATACCAAACCCCAACCTATCTAATGTATTCTTTAAATAGGTGGGGCTCTTACGTGCGTTGAGACCTTCATGGTTCAGAAGCTTTAACGTTCTCACCCAGTGAGAGGGAAATGTGTCTGCTGACATTTCCCTGTTGGGACTTCCTGTGAAAGGAGACCCTGTTAGACTGTTAGAATCTGGTCTCTCCTCCCAACCCATCTCCATTCCAATGTCAGCACCCAAGTCAGGTAGTGATGTGCAATCTTCCACTTCTAAGGATGGATCTTGGCTTTGTGACAGGGTTGGGATGGTTCCTGTCATAATGGCTCGTTACACATGGGGTTGATTCCTGTTTGCTGATTTTCCTCCTGTTCCCCTCCTTCCCCCCTAGATGGAACATCAGGTGAGGGACCTAGAGAGGGACAGGGTTGATGTTCCTGAGGGAACCTGGATCTAAGTTGGTCAATGTGCCTGCTCCAGAGGAGGCCATCCTCTGTTTGTACCCTGTAAGAACGAGGGCCTGTGATGTGAGTTATTTCAGCAGGAATCCACAAAGGGTCACCTATAAGGTTCCTAGCATAGACAGAATCTCCCACACTAAAAGAACGAACTTTGGAAGTGGAATCCAGTGGTGCGTTGGGTGCGTAAGTGGGATGAAGGCGGTCAAGGGAAGACCTAAGTTTCCTGCCCATCAACAACTCTGCTGGGGACAAGTTAGTTGATGGGCTAGAGTGATGTGTTGAACACTAAGAAGCTTTTCAAGCTTCTCAGTGATGTCCCCAGGACCCAGCTGCTGAAGCTTCTCTTTGGTAAAGCGTACCATGCGTTCAGCCCGGCCGTTGGCGAAGGGTGCCCAGGGGCAGTGAGGGCATGTCTGATGCCCTGTTGAGCTAGAAAGGATTCAAAAATGTTAGATGTGAATTGAGGGCCATTGTCAGAGACAAGGACATCTGGTAACCCATGGGTTACAAACAATTTTCTGAGCTGCTTGATAACAGCCTCAGTAGTAGTGGATGTCATTGGAATTACCTCTAGCCATTTGGAGTATGCATCTACTATCACTAGAAAAGTGTGCCCTCTTGTAGGGCCTGCAAAATCAATGTGGATTCTAGACCATGGGCCCCTAGGACATTCCCATTCCTGTGTGGGGGCGTGAGGTGGGGCAGGTCTGACTACCTGGCAATTGGGACAAGAGGCTACCCAGTTTTCAACCATTTTGTCAATACCTGGCCACCATACATAACTCCTGGCCAAACCTTTCATCCTTACAATCCCTCATGTAACATTTCCAAAACCTCCCTTTGCAGTTTTGCAGGAATAACCACCCTGTTACCCCACAAAATACATCCTCTTAATACAGATAATTCAGTTTGCCTGGACTTAAAAGGTTGGGCAAGGTGAGGTAGATCTTGAAGAGGCCAACCTTTCTTAATCCAGCCCATAACAGGTGCCAACACAGCATCTTTGGCAGTTTCTTTGGCAATCTCAGCAGCATGGACTGGAAGCTTAGCAACGGTCTCCAGGAAAAGGTGTGAGTTTCAAGTTCAAAGTCCTCCTTGTGGCAAGGTAGTGGGCAACGACTCAGTGCATCAGCATGTCCAATGTCCTTGCCAGGCCTGTGAATCAGTTTGTAGGAATAGGCTGCAAGAAATTCAGTCCACCTCAGCATTCTTGGTGACAGGATATTAGGTGTAGGTTTGTCTCCTGCCACAATGCCTAGTAAAGGTTTGTGATCTGTAACAATGGTGAATGACCTGCCATACAGATATTCATGAAATTTCTTAACAGCTGCAACAACTGCTAAAGCCTCCTTGTCCAATTGGCTATAATTCCTCTCTGCTTTGGACAGCGTCGAGAGTAAAATGCAATTGGGGCTTCCGTCCATTGGGAAGCCTGTGACTCAAACCCCCACTCCAAAGGGGATGCATCACAAGTCAGAACAACAGGTAAATTCTCAGAGAATTGTATCAACACAGCATCAGACGTGATTAGTCTCTTAATACTGTTAAATGCTGACTGTTCCTTCCGCCCCAGATCCAAACAGCATTCTTATCAAGTAGGCGATGTAAGGGCTCAGCAATAGATGCTTTGTGAGGTAGAAACATGTGGTAAAAGTTAATAAGTCCAAGGAAGGCTTGCAAATCTGCCTTGCATCGAGGTTTAGGGGCTTCATTGATTGCTTTAACCTTGGCATCAGTAGGATGGATGCCATGCTTGTCAATCATATACCCCAGGAACTCAACTCTGTCTGTTTTGAGTGTACATTTGTCTTCCTTGACTTTTAAACCCGCTTTTCTGAATCTGGTAAGGACTTCTCTGAGTCTTTCTTGAAGCTGAGTGTCATTTTCAGCAGAGATTAATACATCATCAAAATAAGGTACTACCCTGGCAGTCCTTGCAACATTCTTTCCATAAGGCTCTGAAAAATGCCAGGTGCCACGCTTACTCCAAATTGTAGTCTTTTACATTTGAAGGCACCTCTATGGGTCACAATTGTTTGTGCCTCTGCAGTGGCATCATCAACTGTTAATTGTTGATATGCCTGAGCCAAATCCAGTTTAGCAAATACTGTACCCCTGCCAAGGGAATGGAGCAGATGATGCACAACTGGTACAGGATATCGCTCTGTTGCAGCGCATGGTTAAGTGTCCCCTTGTAGTCACCACAGATTCTCACTGACCCATCAGCCTTGACTGGTGTGACTATGGGTGTTTCCCATCTGGAGTGGTCAGTAGGCTCTAAAACCCCTTGAGCAATGAGTTTATCTAATTGTGCATCAATTTTTCCTTTAAAGCAAATGGGACCCTCCTGGGCTTTAAACGAATTGGGGGCACCTTGGGGTCTAGGCTGAAAGCAATAGGGGTCCCCATATACTTGCCCAGTCCTTCGCTGAAGACCTCTGGAAACTCAGACTTCAAGGACTCTTCCCAGTCAGAACTGCTCACGTGATGGATGCCAGTCACCTCGATGCCAAGTGGCTTGAACCACTCAAGTCCCAGCAAACTTGGGCGATCCTTGTCCACGATGGTCAGGGGCAAGCGTTTGGTGTGGCCTTTAAACTGCACGTTGAAATCTCTCGCTCCAACTACTGGAATCTTGTTCCCTTGGTAGTCTTTGAGAGTCAGTGCTTGCTTCTGGAAATGCTTTTCTGAATTTTGGGAAAAAGTCTGTGGATAGTGTCCCATGACACCATAGATAAATAAGAGCCTGAGTCCACTTCCATTTGGCAAGGCCTTCCTTCAATAAACACCTTCACATGTACTTTTCTGCTTTTTAAGGGTGAAGAATGACCAATAGTGATTGTTTGGTGAGTTTCATTCTTGCCATTTGCTTCTAAATTTCGCCCCATTTTTCAAGGAAATTGTTGGGCTTAAAGTCTCTATCAGGGAATTTCTTCCTAGCTGGTGGAGTTCTGGATGATTTGCAGACTCTGGCTATGTGACCCGTTTCTCACAACGTAGGCAAATGGAGTCAAAGAACTTGCAATCAGTGGGGTGGCCCCACAGCCTCTGCAATAGAACCCTTGCCTGTTCTTCCCAGAGTCTTTTCTTTTCTTCTCCATTCTGAGTTTAAAAATCCCCTCCTCTGCCTCACTGCCATCAGAATCAGAGTCTATTTGTTAATGAGTAGATGTGGATTTATCCCCATCAGAATGGCTTGAGGCCTGGCTTGAGGCCTTGTTAATCTTTTCATGGCGCTGCTGAGGACTTGGTGGCTTCGCTGAAACAGCTTCTTCAATGGCCTCTTTAAGCGTGATCTTAGGTTTCATTAATAGTTTGCTTTGTAAGACCTTATCTTTAAGGCCTAAAACAAACCGATCACGCATGGCCTCTTCTAAGTTGGTAAAGTCACAAGCACCCCAATGTCCCTTAAACTTGCCACGAAGTCATTAACATTCTCGCTATCCCCTTGATCCCGGCGGTAAAATTGTGTCTCTTAATGAGGCACGATACTTGTGGGCGTAATGGGCTCTCAAAGTTTTTCTAAATCGGGCCATTCCATTACCTTCAGCTCTGCTGCTCCATGCCTTAGCCATTTTGAAGACTGCGGACCGCAGTGCGTGAAAGACCGCCCTCTTCCGTCTCTCGGGGATGCGGCGAGATCGTTCCCCTCCAGGAACATGTGGAAAGCGATCCGCATCGATTCCCAGTCTTCCGTCGCCGGATCGAGCGGTGCTGGGGGTGTTCAGCGCAGCCATCTCGCTCAGTTGCTTGTTCGTCGCGTCGTCTTCTCTTCAGGGAAATCCCACCTTCGTCGCCAGTGTTAAGTTTGCATGAAGAGTCAGACGCGAGGAGTTCCAGCAAAGACTTTATTAGTGACTACAGCTCGAATGGACCCGTCCTGGCTTGGCTGTGGCTGCTTCTTATAGCCTGCAGCCGTAGCTGCCAGCCAATGGGAGTGCAGGGTTTCTTCCCGCACTATTTAAACCAATACCATTTGACATTTTACAAGAACAGTTCAAATAAACCAATAACATTCAAACCTACATACATAACAAAAACAATCTTGGCAAAGGAGGGAATTGACTGTCCGTAAAAGTTGGCAAACCCTAAGAAGCTCTGGAACTGCTTACACATACGAGGGGGTTGCCAGTCCAGCACTGCTTTAACTTTTGCTGGATCTATTTCCACTCCTTTGTTTGACACTTGGTAGCCCAGGTAGTCTAGTCCAACCCCCTGCTCAAGCAGGAGACCCTACACCATTTCTGACATGTGGCAGTCAGAGATTGCTCTTCTTGAAAGCATCCAGGGATGAAGCTCCCACAACTTCTGGAGGCAACTTCTGTTCCATGGGTTGAATGTTCTCACTGTCAGGAAATTCTTCCTTAATTCCAGGTTGCTTCTCTCCTTGATTAGTTTCCACCCATTGCTTCTTGTCCTGCCCTCAGGTGCTTTGGAGAATAGCTTGACCCGCTCTTATTTGCGGCAGCCCCTGAGATATTGGAAGACTGCTATCATGTCACCCATAGTCCTTCTCTTCATTAAACTAGAGATACCCAATTCCTGCAACATTAATTGTAACCTTGGATTTTCACTTAAGGCAGAATCAGTCAAAATCTGAGTTTTCTCTGACTGAAAAGGGAAGTGACAAATTCTTCTATGAAGATTGAGGGAAATTGGATGGATCAATTACAATTCCCTGGTAATCACTTCTATTTGGATTTGATCTTAAGACAGACCTATTCTGGAGACTGAATGTATTATATTTAATTAAACAACAATTGATAAGGGATGGCATTAAGAAGCAAATGTGGGTATTGGATCCAGAATGAATTATTTATAACTTTTGTCACGATTCGGGATAGATAAGAAGATGCTGCAGTAAACTTTGTATGTGGACTACAATAACAGTTTGCTAATAGCGATTTTTGAAACTTTCATTTTGTTTTGTTTTAGAGGCATTATTCTTCCTGTTCACTACTTTGTCACTAATATAACATACAGAAGGCAGGTCAATAATTTGCATGTGGATTTAGCAGTTCAAAGAGGGCCTGTTTTGCAAGGGGTGAGAACTGGTAGAGGAAATTTTGAGTAGCTCAGAGAACCAGCAAATACCACCTCTGACTGGCCCTTCCCCCATCTATTCTCTGTCTCCCAAATCCCAGCTGATCGGCTGGGTCTTCTTTGGTTGCCCTGTACAGGAGTACACACCTGGAAAGCAGCTTGGTGGGGTGGGGACGGAATGGGGAGTTTACAGTGGGGTGAGAATGGAGATTTTACAGTATCTTTCGTCTGCCATGCCCACCAAGCCATGCCCACCAAGCCATGCCCACAGAACTGGTAGTAAATTTTTTTGAATCCCACCACTGATGGGAACTAATGCTGTAGAATAGAGCTGTGTTGTGGAACTCACACTTTGACAGCTTTGTGTACAAGCTTTGCTGCTAGTAGCTTTTTCAATACTTGGCATACTAGTTTCAAGTGTTCCTCTAGGGCCTCATTGAAGAACAGAATGTCGTTCAGGTAGATGTGAACTCCTTTATGCAGGTGCTCACATGCAGCACCTCATTAATTAGCTGCATGAATATGGCAGGGGCTCCTTGGAGCTCAAACTTTGAATATGAAGCTGCCCAGCAGGCAATTGAAAGCTGTTTTCCATTCATCTCCTTCTTTCATCCATACCCAGTAGTACTCCTCCTGCAGATCTAGTTTGGTGAATACCTTCCCCTTGGCTAAGTGGGCCAGCATGTCCTTTATTAAGGCAGTTGGATAAATGTTTTCCATGCATACTGTATGTATTCCTCTAAAATCAATGCAGAGCCTCATTGACCTGTTCTTTTTCTCTTTAAAGAGAACTGGGCAGCTATCCTGGACTTGGCTAGTTGTATGAACCCCTGAGCTAGGTTAATGGTACTTCCACTCCCCAGACTTACTTAGATCCATCAGGCCCATCAACCTCCATTTGAGGATCATAACTTACGATTCCCTGGAGGAGGTTGCTAGGCATTCCTGGGTCAGCTCTTGGAGTGACACTTGGATGGTGAGGTCCTTCTCCACCTGGTAGAGCTCCTCTGCAGTGGGCCATTCAGTTTGGTCCATGGGTCGGGCACCCAACTGGCATGCGACATCCGCCACTGCTACTGCCACTCATAGAGTGTCTGATGGGGTTGGTAGGCTCTGGCATGGGCCACCACAAAACCCACAATTGGCTGCAGCCTCTTCGTTCTTCTTCTCCATCTTCTCTAAGTCTTCCTGCTGCCCAGGTAGACCAGGTAAGCAGCCGGGGTTCAGGACCCCAGATAGTGGCTCCTATGGAGCTTGGAATTTAGGAGATTTGGTTTAATGTCAGAGTCCCAACTAACACAATCCCAAATGAAAGAACTATGAGGCATGAGGTCTCCTCAAAGAACATTATTTTATTAGGACATGTCATATTGGCATGATGCTGGTGAAAACCAAATCTAAAGTTCCCTCCAGTTTTCTCCTTAATTAAAACTAAAAGTTTGTCACTTCCCCAAAGGCATCAGTCACATGGATTGCTGAGAAAGTGTAGATGTGCGATGACCTCAGTCTCCACTTCCCAACCACCTGCACACATGACCTTGGTTCCCAGAGGAAACTATTGCTCATTTCCAGACTGTGTCAGTGTTCTGACTGAGCCGAATTCCTCGAAAGCAAACAAAGATAAACTCAAAAACTCAAACTTTTACGGCTTTAATCTACAAGTAAACCTCTTTGTAGATAACAGATGGCTTGCAGCCAATTAGTCCAATTAGCAAAAACCTTGGCAGAAGTCTTCACATGAATCGGAGTCTGTAATCACACACTGAGTCCTTCTAACTTTTTTGCTTTTTGCAAAGGCAAAGCCATTTGAAACCAGGCTTATATTCCATGGAGGGAGGGGCCATTAATTAGCATTCTTACTCCCGAGTCCCCTGTGCTGCTGTTCCATGAATCATCCTGCTCTCACTCACACCTAGCACAGGTTCTTCAGGAATGTCCACCTCATAGCTGCTGGCTAACCACAACAGTCAGCACTGAAGCTCTGAAGAAAGAAAAAACCTCAGTAGAATAGAAAGATAGCCACCATCTAGCCAGCTTCAGGATTGACAATCAGTTGCATGAGATCTTGTGCTACTGATCTTGCACTACAGTAGTTTAGGTCTCTGTTCTTTGTGAACCGAGGTTTGTACCAGATCCAGCCAAAAAGCATTTGCAAGATAACAAGATTTTGGGGTAGTGAAATTGTCTTGCTTAAAGCCTCCCATTGGCTTGAAAATGCCTTTTGCACTGTTCCAGTCTCAGCATGAAGAGCATTTACAAGCTGATGGGAGGTGCCATGCCCCCAATGGAGTCTGAATCTGCAGGGGAAGATGAACTGGAACAAGAAATGCCAGACATGGAGAGAGCGGCTCCATTGGCCTTGGAGGAAACTGGGGAAGGGCAGAGTCAGTCCAGGCAAGGTTTTTCTGAAGTAGTATGTCCTGCAGGCAGGGAAGATCACAGGCAGGAGGAACATGAGGGACAGAGCTCAGGTGAGGAGCTAGGACCACCCACTCCTGATCCAAGGTCTCAGCAACTGGAGAGGAGGCATGATCAGCACAGACATAGCAGTCTAAGCATGAGGAGAGAGCCCCGCCCATCTTCACAAGGCACACCAGGGGAATGAGACTTAAGGAGACATTGTAGAGAGGGGCATTTGTCAGGAACAAACGCTAAATTTCTGAAGTGTGTGTGTTGACATTTCAACTGGCCAAGAGTCCTTGTGTTCCTGTGGGCATTCTGGACTAATTACCTGGATCTTTTATTACTTTAACTCTTTGATTTGCCCTTGATTACCTTTGGATTTATTGTTGAGCAGATGTCAGGTCCATGTATCTTCATGGAAGAGGAAGGGGGGGATCCTTTTTGATGTAACCTGGATATATTAAATCTTATACTGAATTTGGATAACCCATGATACACTATGGAGGGACGAGATGCCCCAGAAACCTGTCACCTCTGAAAGAGACAGCCACAGGATGAAGAGACCACAAAAATTCCTGCTGGGAGATGTCTCCTGAGAACCTCAAAAAAGATCATTCTCAGAAGGGGGGCGGAATAAACATGTTGGCTCTTTGTTTTACTAAATACACATCAAAGAAGTGAAGGGGTCTTAAACTCCCTTATCTATCCCTGCATGCCTGAGGCATGTTAGATGCTGCTTTTAATCCCTACATGAATTCTCTCATCTCAATAAAGGATTCCTTTTGATACATTTGGTTTTCAGAAGTTCATTGGTGCAGACAGTGCTGGGCTGGACTAGTTACAGCCAGAAACTGCTTGAGATTTGTGTGGGGTTTTGTTATCATTCTGCTCGAGACTTGCCAGAAACATGGGAGCGTTTGGGGAACTTTGGAGCAATAAAAGGGCAATTTGAACTGCCAGCTGTTTGCGTGTGATTCTTATACTGTGCCTTGGGTCATCACAGAAAGCTTCAAACAAGGCAATTTTGCTGCCCCAAAGTCTCATCAGTTTGCAAATACTTTTCATGCCATCCCAATCTTCCTCCATGCTTAGGAAGGATGAGGATGGGGGAAAGATTGGCAGTGCTGCCACTAACTGTGGCTTTCCCACACAGGGGTGGGGTGGTCCCAGTGACAGGAGGCTGTGAGGCCAGGCCAGTGAGCGGTGCATGGAGGTGCTGGTGTGGGCATAGCGCTGATCTACAACTTGGTGTGGCCACCCAGGCTGGAACATGGTCAGCATTAGATCCAACTTGCGTGACCACCCTGGAGCTTGCAAGAGACCACCCCACTGACTTGGCCCCATCCCCTGGGCGTCCTGGGTGGAAGGGAGGCACTCAGAACACAGTCAGCCTGCAGGGCAAGACTACTGCTAGGGATGCCAGGCTCTGTGTGTGCTCGCTGACTCCTGTGAGCATGCCTGGGGAAGGATGGGGGCAGTGGGACGACCTCTCAAGTAAGATCTAAGGCTGATTGTGTTCCAGCCTGGATGGTCACCATCAGGTTGTAGAATAGATCAGTGCTGTGCCTCTACCACGCCTTCTCAGTTGCAGCCCCTGACCCAGGCAAAGCAAGTGAGGGGCACTCTGCACATTCCCAGAGGCTCCCTCACTAGACACCCAGGCTGCAGTCTCAGTCTGATCTACCCACCCAAGTGCCAGTCTGGGGGCACAGCCCCTTCAGCTCACCCTAAACTCACCTCTGCCCTGAGGTACCCTCCAGATGCCACAGCTCTCAGTCTCGCTCAGCTTAGCCTGATGCTAAGCCTGGTCCACGGGCACTGCAGGGCATGGTGTGAGGCTCCAGTAGCCTTTCCTACACTGGCTGATCAGGAAACCCAGACTGGCTTTGCCAGTGGAACTCCTGCCTGGTGGATTCAAAGGATGTGGGAGCCCATAGGTGCCAGGGGCAGGTGCTGGGCACAAGCTTTCCAATGGGAGGCGGGAGCTGTCCCAGTAAAAAGGAAGACTTCTCTTTCACTGGGACTGCCGCAGCCCCCTCATGGGTAAGCCACAGCTGCTGGTGGCACACCCACCAGCGGCACTGCCAAACTCTTGCCCTTTCCCTTGGGGCCACCCTGGAACAGTGGATGACTGGCTTGCATCAACTCAGCCCAGCCCACGTCAACCAGGCACTGATTTACAACTTGTGGTGGCCCTCCAGGCCTGAACGTGGTCAGCCTTAGATCTGACCCATGCAGCTGCTCTGCAGCCAGTGAGAGACTGCCCTGCTGCCTCAGCCCCATCCCCTAGGTGTGCACTCAGGCAGCAAGCACTGGCATCCTGAGTGAAAGGGAAATGCTCAGAATGCAGTCAGCCTGTGGGGCAAGATGGTGCGTGTCTAGGGGGCAGGGCTGGGGCAGCCCCTTGCTGGCTCCAGAAAGCTCAAAAAATAAGAAAATTCAAAAACTGAGAATCAATGACATATTGAAGTAAGTTGTAGAAAGAATTTAACAACTATATTTGATCACAGTGTAGCCTTATTTATAAAGAGAAACTTCAAATCATATATTTAGTTTTCATTCTTTTTTTATCCAACAGAACCTGGTCCTATTTTATGACTTAGTTCTTCTATCTGTTGTTCATTTTCACAACTGCCACAACATTGTGGTATATCTAAAGATTCATCACATCAGTTTGACTCTAGAAATCATGGTCCATATTTTCCTGAATGTTTCTCAGACCAAACGCCCTTAACTATAGTGATAGGGAGAACAATTTAATCCACTGTTGATTTTAAAATAACTTGTTTATCTAAGAAACAGGCTTATAATTGTTAAGTAATTCATTTAATTTAAGTATCAAATCATTCCAATATATTGTTTTATCCATCTCTCTCTGATTTCTCCCTTTAAGTGATATTCTCTTCATGCAACATTCCATCCTGGTCTTTAATGTCCATCAATTCTCTGTTGCTGAAGTATATCAGCAATTAATAGATTTTAACTTTCAGAACATGGGGTGTCAATTTGTAGTCATTACCTTTAATATCCTTAACTCACTGTCATTATTCTGGAAATAAAAAATCAGATATACTCTTAGAGATTATACAGGTGAAACTCGAAAAATTAGAATATCGTGCAAAAGTTCATTTATTTCAGTAATGCAACTTAAAAGATGAAACTAATATATGAGATGGACTCATTACATGCAAAGCAAGATAGTTCAAGCCGTGATTTGCCATAATTGTGATGATTATGGCTTACAGCTCATGAAAACCCCAAATCCACAATCTCAGAAAATTATGCATGTCAAATTAGAATATAACTTGCAATCAATAAAACAAGGATTGTACATAGACCAATACTGGACCTCTGAAAAGTATAAGCGTGCATATGTACTCAGTACTTGGTTTGGGCCCCTTTTTCAGCAATTACTACCTCAATGTGGCATGGTATGGAAGCTATCAGCCTGTGGCACTGCTGAGGTGTTATGGAAGACCAGGATGCTTCAATAGCAGCCTTCAGCTCTTCTGTATTGTTCGGTCTCATGTCTCTCATCTTTCTCTTGGCAATGCCCCATAGATTCTCTATGGGGTTCAGGTCAGGTGAGTTTGCTGGCCAATCAAGCACAGTAATCCCATGGTCATTGAACCAAGTTTTGGTGCTTTTGGCAGTGTGGGCATGTGCCAAGTCCTGCTGGAAAATAAAGTCAGCATCCTCATAAAGCTCATCTGCAGAAGGAAGCATGAAGTGCTCCAAAATCTCCTGGTAGACGGCTGCGTTGACCCTGGACTTAATGAAGCACAGTGGAGCAACACCAGCAGATGACATGGCTCCCCAAATCAACACAGACTGTGGAAACTTCACACTGGACTTCAAGCATCTTGCAGTGTGTGCCTCTCCATTCTTCCTCCAGACTCTGGGTCCTTGGTTTCCAAATGAGATGCAAAAGTTGCTCTCATCAGAAAAGAGGATTTGGACCACTGAGCAACAGACCAGGTCTGTTTTTCTTTAGCCCAGGTAAGAGGCTTCTGATGACATTTGAAGCCCATGTCCAGGATCCATCTGTGTGTGGCGGCTCTTGATGCATTGACTCCAGCCTCAGTCCACTCCTTGTGAAAGTCCCCAACACTTTTGAATGGCCTTTTCCTGACAATCCTCTCCAGGCAGTGGTCATCCCTGCTGCTTGTGCACCTTTTTCTTCCACACTTTTCCCTTCCACATAACTTTCTATTAATGTGCTCTGATACAGCAGTTTGGGAACATCCAACTTCTTTTGCAATTACCTTTTGAGGCTTTCCCTCCTTATGGAGAGTTTCAATGTTGGTTTTCTGCACAACTGTCAGGTCAGCAGTCTTTCCCATGATTGTGATTCCTACTGAACCAGACTGAGAGACCATTTAAAGGCTCAGGAACCCTTTGCGGGTGTTATGGCTTAATTAGCTGATTAGAGTGAGACACTTTGAGCCTAGAATATTGCACCTTTTCACAATATTCTAATTTTCTGAGATTGTGGATTTGGTGTTTTCATGAACTGTAAGCCATAATCATCACAATTATGACAAATCACAGCTTGAACTATCTTGCTTTGCATGTAATAAGTCTATTTCATATATTAGTTTCACCTTTTAAGTTGCATTACTGAAATAAATGAACTTTTTCATGATATGCTAATTTTTTGAGTTTCACCTGAATCTAGTAGAATGACTGCTGTGCTATAGCATACTGGACTCATCTGTGACAGCCTCACCTGACACCCTGTCAAACCCAAAACCAAGGAAGATGTGTGATGATTCTTCCAAGCTGAATTCTTCAGTGTTTCATATCTGTAGACAAAATCTTGCCAGATTGCACTCCAGCACCTGCTTCTACAATATACTAGTAGAAAGGAGCTGTCTTCAACTCTTTCTCTCACACATAATATTTGGACTGAATTGTTCTTTTACTCCTGGGAATGCGTTCCCTCTCTCTATCCTCTTACTACATTCCATGACATATCCAATCAACTATCCAATTTCTTTTACTCTCTGTTGGAAAGTAAAAGCCCTGAACAAAATGTCTTCATCATGATGCATTATAGAAATTGTTATGAACTATGTATATAGTAGAATAGAGTATATGAGTATTGTTTAGATGATAATGTCTAGTTTGTGCACACTTATATATCAGAATTAGGGAAAGATGAAGCTAAATGCAAAAAGTCCTTTTCCCTATGTTGAGTAAGAAAGTGAGAAGATGCCTGTGCATAGAAGGATTAATTTCATCTTGTACAGTATGTGAAGCATTGCAGCATTGTATTGATTAAGCAGGCAATTTCCCCCCTCATATTAATTATCTTGATATTAATTAACATTGACAATATCTTCCAGAGAGGTAAAAACTTAAGCAGATTTAATTTGATAAAAATGCCTCATAATGATTTATGTTTCAGAGTCGTTTCAGTTGAAAACTGTATAAAATAAAGGTGGTGCATAGATTAATAACAAAAAATAGAAGTCTTTCAAGAGTTGCTCTCAGGTTAAGCAGGTGCAATTCTGTGACTTACCCAATTAATATAGCAACTATTACTTTTTTCTTAACTAAAATTTAAATCTAGATAGCCTGTTTCCATTTGATATTCAAATCAGCTTAGGAAGTAGTAGCATATTAAATAAATAGCTGCTACAATTTAGTGAGATTATCTCTAGAACTATAAATTTATTGCTGTCAAATGAAAGGATTTT
The DNA here is from genome assembly GCA_009733165.1 of Naja naja. Taxonomy (NCBI): domain Eukaryota; kingdom Metazoa; phylum Chordata; class Lepidosauria; order Squamata; family Elapidae; genus Naja; species Naja naja. Next base: position 1,701,839 of record CM019153.1, on the reverse strand, counting down.
CTATTTGAGGTTTCCATGAATAAATTCCACACAAATAAGATTTTGGAACATGCTAACGGTTTTTGACAGGGCTTTCCACATATTCACTTGCAAAAGAGTTTATTGAAAAAACATAGATTGTATACAGTTTCCAACACAATTCTTACAGTCTGAGAACATAATTAAAATAATTTAGAATTCTTTTAGAATATTTGGTTTCTTCTGAAATATCCTAAGGCAATATAAATAAATAACTTCTGAGGCTTAACAAGCTTTGGTTGCATATGGAATCCATCTCTACATTTAAGATCATGAGCTTAAATATTAAATACATTAAATATAATGTATCTACTGTTTCTTCCTCTGTAATTTCTAATTTGAAAAGAACATTCACCAAAATGTTGAACTGCCATTCCCTTTATTCTTCATCAGTGGAAATTCATACTGTGTAAAGAAGCTATCCAATGACCTTTCTTGAACAAATTTCTGGATTATGTTTGAGGCTATCTTGAAATAAATATGCACACAGAGAGACATAGAAACACAGTATATATCCTCAATTCCATAGGACTTTCAGCAGAGTACATTAAATAAAGCAGCAGAAAAAGACTGTATTTCTAAATCCAAATGAGTACTAAGATCAAAAAGTAATCTCAAAGAAAAACAAATTTAAAACTAAAAGGTACACACTAAAAAAAAATTAATCTATGGAAATTCTAATTGCACTTCAAAAAATCTCTTGGAATGTTTTGCTACCTGAATACAATGCATTTTATTATGCTTTATATTCCTTTTCTTTGAAATGTTCTTTACATTATTTTGGATGGATGGATGGATGGATGGATGGATGGATGGATACTTTGTTTTAGAGTTCCTAAACTTTCCAGAGTGAACTTAATCAACCCCACAATGCTTGTAATCAATCTGGTCATTTTCATGTCATTCTTGATTTATTTTAAAAAAAACCAGGAAAATCTATCATAATTGGGAAAGCACATGAAAAAATTGCTATTAAAGCAAAATTTACTTTATATGTCCTTATGTAATTAGAAAGCTATTGATGTTTGACTAGTCATTGTGTTGAACAAGTAATGTTCCTCTTTCTGTAAAGTATACGTGTGAGTGTGTGTATGCTTGCAATCTTATTTTGGTCAGGGATTTTGTTTTTAAGTTAAGCTCATAATTTATGAAGTTTCTCAGTACCTCTGACTGCTTCTATAATTATTTTGAGAACTGTTGTCATGAAAATAATAAACTCTCTCCTGTAATTGTTAAAGGTTTTCGGTTGGTTCTTGTCTGTAAATTACATTTTAAATTCATATCCTGCAATTTATTTAAATTTATACAGAATGATCCAGAAGTTTTCATTCATTGCCTAGTTTCTTAAGTCATCAGGAAAACAAGGACTCTTCATTAGGCATAAGGCAACCAAATGAAACAGTGTAGGATAATAGCAATCCAGATCCAAAGTGATGAAATAAGTTTTAAAAACTCAGAAAATCTAGAATATAATAAATTGAAGACTGCCCTGGCTTGTGTTCTAGGACAGTAAATTAGACATGATATAGTCTCGTAAGTTTCTATATAATTCTGTTTTAGCTACAATAATTATTCTTAAATAAATATGTCATTTTGATTTAATTTACCTATCCTGTAGAAAAAGTTTGAGAAGACCATCACAGTATGGAAGTTTGAGCCACATTGTAGTCTGCCTGAGCATTATTAATTGATGAAATTATTCAAAGCAGACAACCTTTTATGATATCACTTTTCTTATGAGTTATATTAGATATAATGACTATAAGTCATGGGTATCACGTTGCCATCATGCTTTCCCCTTCACGGAGCTGGGGTGGGTGTGGCCTATATGTGACGCATCTGGCATGTAGGCAGCCAGTTTGATACCCCTGCTTTAAGTAAATCATCTATTAATGAATAGCAGTCAAAGTAAGAAAAACTATGTCTCGATTATTGATGCCACAAATCAGAAAGGAGTGCAGTATACTGAGTAAGTGTTGCAATGAAACCTCATATTGTTTAGATGGACATTTTCCATTGTTATAAATGTTTACATAATATCTTAGTTGGGGGCAAATTGTCTCAATCAAATTCCACACAATTTCACAAGTGCATACAGATACACAATTAATGAATTTTTGACACAATCTCTGCACTGTCAAGTTTATTATGTGGATAAAATACACATTTTAAAACTAATTTGGACATGAAAATTGTTAGTGCAGTCATAAATACTATAGCTATATAATATTTTGGGTTTCATTTGGCCTTGATTAAAAAGTGATTCATGGCATATGACAATAAAAATATAGCATCTCCTTGCAATTTTTTTAAAATAGCCATATTTTGCTAAGAGTCTGAAGCTTTCCCACAATTTTCAGAGGTAGTCTCTTGATCATTCAAAAAAGTGCTACTGCTTTAAATAATTGTAGACAGATGCTATATTTATAACTTAGTATATAGAAACATGTCTTTTTTTTCAAATTGAATAACAAAGCAGTACAATCCTGATAAATAAAGGTAATATAGTGTAGATGGGAAACTAATATGAAAAATACAATTGTGGAGGTTTTCAAGAGCTGAACTTTAGGAAAAAAAATCTAACATTAGTTTCGTAGGTTTCAGTATATTAGTAAGCCTTATAGAATTTTACAGTATTCCAAAAATAATATAGGGCAACAATAATGTTTGGAACTATAACAATTTGGAATGAGCATGAAATTACTTGCAAATTAAATTATATAGTAATATTTATGTATTACTTGTTCAGTTTTTGTCATTTGATCTATATTGGTTTTTTAATTTGTATGCTACTTCTAAAATTTAAAGAAGTTGTATGTAATGTAATCTAATGTAATATATAGTGTTTGGTTTATTGTATTATCCTTTAAAGTAAGCATTTGTAAATTAAAAAGATATTGAAAATTTCATTCAATAGATTGGTATAACTAACATGACAGCTGTTTTTGCTGTTCCTGTGACAAGCAGCAAATTATTTTTAGTGGTAAACAGCAGCTCAGCTTTATTTGGGATTCAAATAAGGATCCAGATAATAAGTGTTTGTACCACTGCAGGTATCTGTAGTGTGCATGTGTATGTATATATTTATCTATACATGTTTGCATTCATTGACAATTAACAGAATTGTAATTAATTATTTAACTGATCTGATATGAACAAAAAGATATTGCCCCAACCTGTCAATTAGATAACAATTGATCCATTTTCATTTCAGACTTTTACCAGCATATGGTATATAACACAAAAGAAAAATTTCCAGGTAATTGTTAGATAGTGCTATCTATGTAAATAGTACCGATCTTCTCAATTCTATATTAAATGATAATAGCGTAACAGCATATGTATAACATATAATAATTATAAAGCTAAACTTCATGGTGCCAAATCTTTACATGGACGTATTGATTTGTACTATATTATGTACAATATTATATACAATAAGAGAAAAGTAAAGTCTTACACTTAGGCAAAAAAACCCAAAACTACACATTCTGTATAGACTGGGTGAAACTAGGCTTAATAACAGTAACTGTGAGAGGGATCTTGGAGCCTTAGTGGATAACCAACTAAATATGAGCCAGCAGTGTGCAGCAGCAGCCAAAAAAGCCAATGCAATCCTAAGTTGCATTAACAGAAGGGTACAATCAAGATCAAATGAGGTACTAATACTACTTTATAAAGCCTTGGTAAGACAACACCTAGAGTACTGTATCCTGTTTTCGTCACCACATTATAAAAAAGATGCTGAGACTCTAGAAAAAAGTACAGAGAAGAGCAACCAGGATGATTAGGGGACTGGAGACTAAAACATATGAAGAACGGTTACAGGAAGTGGGCCTGGCTAGTCTAGTGAAGAGAAGGAGCAGGGGAGACATGATAGCAGTCTTCCAATATTTGAGAGGCTGCCACAGAGAGGAGGGAGTCAAGCTATTTTCTAAAGCACCTGTAGGCCAGACAAGGAATAATGGGTGGAAACTGAACAAGGAGATATTTAACCTGGAAATAAGGAGAAACTTTCTGACAGTGAGAACAATCAACCAACGGAACAGCTTGTCCTCAGAAGTTGTGGGAGCTTCATCACTTGAGACTTTCAAGAAGAGATTGGACTGCCATTTGTCAGAAATGGTGTAGGGTCTCCTGCTTGGGCGGGGGATTGGATTAGATGACCTACAAGGTCTCTTCCAACTCTGTTAAGCAGTAACAATCTGAGAACTTCAAAAGTAATAGGTGGATATGCCTAGAATACCCAGAAGTGAAAGGGAACAATTTCAGTGTTTTAATTTGTTATCACTGGGGCATGGGAATTCCATGAAATGGTTTGTCCTACAGCTTCCCTTAAATGAGGGCCCTAAAGCAGCCATGTTGAAAACCCTTCAGCCTTCATTTTATATAACAGAAGTTCTGTTGAATGACTTTGATTTCCAATAATAGAAGATTTAGAAATATGGCAAGCTCATATTTTTGTTCTAGATCAGGGGTGTCAAACTGGTGGACCATGGGCCAGATGCATCATGTGCAGGCCAGGCCCACCCCAGTTTCATGAAGGGAAAAAGGTTGTGAAACATCATGTGATGGCAACGTGATGCCATGAGTTTGACACCCATGCTGTAGATCTATTATACACTGACTCAGGAAAGATCTTGCTTGCTTGTAAAGACTGAAAGTCAAATAGAAGGAGATAAGTCATGTTTGTTTCCATGAAGTTTTATTTTACATATTTTAACATGATAATATTTGGAAATTCAAATTGGTGGAGGATAGTATACTTGTAATAAATTATGTCATTTTTGAGGTTAGTTTTGGTGAAGGGTATGTGTAAACATGATGACATTTATTATATGACAATTTTCTAATGAAATTCCAGCAAAGATGTCAAAAAGAAGGTTGGGCTTTTTCAACAGTAATATTGCCCTTGAATAATTGCTGGAAGTTTTCTCCTTACTATGGAAAGAAATTGACCTCCAGAGTTCTATATCCATAAATTTAAAGGCCATCTGTGTCTAAATAGAATACATTTGCCTAAGGAGTATATTTCTCTAAAAGTATACATCACGCTGTTGGGAACATTGATGATTCATTGAAAACTCAAATCCATTCATTTTAAGGTATATCGCTGAATGTTATGAATGGGATGCATGTGTGTGCATATTTACATGAAAAAATTGGAATTTTATTGGAAATATTAAGATATTATTCAATAATACATCATGCTTTATTCCTGGTAAACATGTTTAGGGTATATCTTTAGTTTATTTATTTATTTATTTATTTATTTATTTATTTATTTATTTATTTATTTATTCGACTTGTATGCCGCCCCCTCTCCGAAAGGACTCGAGGCGGCTCACAGCTAAAAATACAACAATAAATAAATTACCTAAAAACATATTAAACAAATTACAAGCCGAATTGGAATTAAAACCCCAAAGTCAAAATAAACAAACCCCCAGAGAGTCAGCACAGCCCGGATTGTAGAAACAGCCAGGTTTTTAACTCGTGGCGGAAGGTGCGGAGATCGGGAGCCAGCCGGAGCTCCGGCGGAAGAAGATTCCATAAAATGGGAGCCGCCACAGAGTAGGCCCTCCCCTGGGTCACCGCCAAGTGACATTGAGTCGTGGACGGCACCCCGAGGAGACCCCGTCTGTGCGCCCATACAGGTCAGTTGGTATTTGTTGCTGGGAGGAGTCGTTCTCGTAAATATCCTGGACCCATGCCATGTAGGACTTTGAATGTTAACACCAAGACCTTGAATCTCACCCGGAGGGCAACCGGAAGCCAATGCAGGCCGCGCAGGAGGGGTGTAATATGGGAGTATCGGGAAGTTAAATTGCTATAGTACATACTTTTTACTCCTAGATAAATGAACTTACATTCCTTACATTCTTAGATAGGCTTAAAGAATTGTTTTTGGCAGAAATAAAAAAACTTTGTGTTTATATTATATATTGTTTGTCATTTAAAAAATTAATAATATATATTGCCAAGTGTATTCCCCCATCAAACATTTTGTTGTTTCTATTATTAATATTCAATTTAGATTTTTATACAACCAAGTCATTTTGACTTGCAAGATAAAATACAGTTAGTCATTGAGTTAAGTCCAGTTTCTTAGCAACCCAAAGTTACAATAGATTCCCAAAAGATATCTACGATCCAATTCTGATGGCCAGCTCCCACCTGAGGTCATGTTGTAAAATCAGTTCAGTTGCATAATGAAATACTTTATGACCATCACAGCTTGATGAACATAATGGTAGGCTGCATTATAGTTGTAAGTTGAAGATTACCTGTAAAATGCTTAAGAAAAAGGGAGGGAGGGAGGAGGAAAGGAAGGTCATCCCCAAATAATTTCTGAACTGTTCAAAAAAATCAAAACCAATAGTAGAAAGAAAATAATTAAAAATTCAATAATGGTGACAAATTACATTCAAAAGTCCAGTTCAGATAATTCAGCAAAAATTTCAGTGTTTAGGATGAACTCTGTGAGCATCTTCCATTATGTAGTATTGTTGTGTTCCACATTTTAAGGCATTTTTACTAGAACTGGAAATAAATTGGTAACTGTGTAACCACTAGTTCCAGAATCATTTTTGCAGAACAAATGTTCATGCTTCATAATCTCACCTTGTTGCCAAGTAACAGCAGAACAGAGCCATGCTCAATGAAAGCAATATAAGAGCATTTGCTACATTAATTTTAGTTTTACGGTAGCCACGCACAGTTGTTGTATGTTCTATTTCCTCCTTTGGGGACCTAGCAGTTTATTTATTTTTTATCATAATACGTATTCTATATATAATCCATTGCAATACAAAACTGCCAGGAAATTCAGAAACCAACTGTTCCAACGAGACAGTTTCCAAAAGGTAGTTACTTGAGGATTGTTCAGGGTTAAAATATTCCTGGATGATTGCTTTATAAAACTGCAGTTATGATAAATTGTGAGGACATCAGTTGCAATTTATCATTTACCTTTCTCTGGTTCATTTACCATAATGAAGCCGATCTGTTTCTCCTGAGACTTGAAATAACCTCCCAAGACATAGAACAGAAAACAGGTACCTTACCTTTTATTGCAATGTTTTAGCAAAATAAATATGTCATCAAAGAAGTAGATATCTATACTGTAATCCAGATTCTAATACAAAAGCCTGATAAATGAACTTCTCTAAAATTTTATGCTTAAATCACTGCACAAGAAACAATTTCACAACTGCCCAATTAAGCTTCTGAATTATATCTCATGCACATTAATGCACAAAAATTATGCAATTTATTAGACAATGAGATTTAAGTAGGGGGATTCCAATATTCCTTTCAAATGGTCACCCATACTACTTAGAAAATTTGTGTTAATCTGAATAGATTTCATATTTCTCAGAAGGTTGTGACAGAAAGTTTAGTAGTTTTAGGTATCAACATAGACATATCAAGATATATTATGAAATAAAATTGCATTTAAATAATTGATCAATCTATAAATATATATTTTGAAGAGGATTGTTTTAAATACACTGATTAATTTGGACATGAATGGAATTAATAAGGACATGAAGAGAATCACAACAATGACATAAATCAGACATAGAGTAATATGTCTGTAAGGACCAGCCTCTCCCCACTTCCTCAAAATATAAGTATGAACTCTTGAAAACTTTGTATTTCAAAAGGAATCTTTTTATTGAAGAGGGGTAAAGTAGATCAAAATTCAAAGCAGGGTCTGAGTCCCCTCAGGGCATGCAACTAAGTTAAAGGGAATTAGAACCCTTCCCCACAGTCCGATGTGGATTCCACCAAACTTCTGAGAAAAGCAGATAAGGAAAGGTTCCCAGGAGTTATCTTCTGGTCCTGCAATCCACATGGCCCCTTCTCCCCTTACATCTCTCAAAGAGGTGAGATTTTTCCAGGCATCTGGAGTGACAGGTAATGGTTATAAATCATGTAAAAGGTTATACAAAGTCAATATAAGAAATAGGATATTTAGGATACATGGAGAGGAAAAGAATTAAATGTATCAAATTCAACCCCACTTTCTTCCATCGAAGAATGGCAGATACACAGATCTGACAATGTCTTTTATTTTAAAGCAATCCATCCATGTAGAATTCCAGATAAACAAATGCCATCATTGTATATGTAGTTTTCACTTACCAACTGCCCTTGGGACGGCCCCTGCGCCTTGAGTCTGACACCCTGATCTAGTCTATAGAAGGGGAAAGGAAACAATGAAATGTTAATGGAGCTGAACCAGCAGTTCTGAGAAAATAGAAGCTTGAGAAAGAAACTGAAAAGAAACCTAGTTTGATTTTAAAAAAAATATTGTACATTTTTCATTATTATACATCACATTTCCAGTTTTACAATGGCAGTGTACTGGCTATATCAAGTCCTTGTTAAATATACATCGTAGTATAAACTCTGGTTATAACTATTATTCTCATAGTCATACAATATAGTCTTTTTTAAATACATAGTGATGTACATCATAATTATAGCTATTATTTTCATAGTTGTGCCATTACATTTATCACTCTATACATTTTAAACTATATTCACGTACAGTCCGATAGTGATTGTCATGCCCCTGGTGGAGACTGACTCTGAGGGAGAGGAGGAACAGCCAATAGGGAGTGGAAGTGTGGCTCCAGAGGTTGTGGAGGAGGCTGGAGAAAGGCAGAGGCTGGCTGAGCAGTCAGAGGAGGACCCAGGCCCATCCCTTATCCATCCTAGGACACGCAGGGAGGAGAGGATAAGGGAGAGATGTGGTCTCCTCAGGAGGAGAGGGCCTTAATCCTCTTCATGGGATGCAGGTGTGACAACTGAATAAGAGTTTGGACCTGCGTACTGGCAAACACTGGAAACAAAGCATGTTTTATTTTGGTCTGAAGTTATCTTGGTTGGCGTCCTTCCAACAGACTGTGCCTTGTTATCTCCTTGAATTTGGTAAATATTTCTCTTGTTCTGTTGTGAAAATTTCATCATTGTAGTTTGTTTGGTTTTTTATTTCACCTCTATCTGCTCATTGAATTTGTATTGCTTTCTTTTGAAGACTATTTTTGAGTATTATTGAGCAGTGGGGCCAAATTGGAGTCACTAAAGGATGTTTTGATTTTGATTTTGTTTTGATTTTGTTACCTTTGTGTTACACTCTGGGTCATCACATTTTGTTTCCAGCCCCCCCCCCTTCAATTTGCTTCTGCTTTTCGTGGGGTGACCATGGCTCAGCTCAGAGCAGACAATGCCCAGTTAAGCCAACAAGTGTCTCTTTTGACTGTGCAGATTGCGCAGATGCAAGCTGTTTGGCCATGCTGCAAATGCCCGGTAGCGGTGCCGGATAAATTTGATGGATTACTGGCCTACTTTCCAGCATTTTTTGGGCAGTGCCAGCTTTATATGAGCCTTCCCCACTGACTGGTATAAGGTGGGGGTTTTGATTAGTTTGTTGTCAGGCTCTGCGGCATGTATTTCACCTGCTGGGGTGGATATGGACATGGAAAAAGTCGAGTCGTTACAGGCGTGGGAACCTCCAGAGTGGGTTAAGAATGTGCAGTGATTGTTGGGGTTCACGAACTACTACCGCACATTTATTCCCTGCTTTGCTGCCTTGAATTCTCCCCTTTCTAATCTGCTCAAGAAAGGGGAGAAGTTCCATTGGGGTGCTGAGGAGCAGGCAGCTTTCGGTGCCCTGAAGGTCACCTTTGCTTCCAAGCCTATCCTCAAACACCCTGATCCATTCCAGCCATTTGTGGTGGAAACAGATGCTTCTGATGTGTCTGCGCTCCTGGAGGCACCTTGTTCCCTTGCGCTTATCATTCCTGAAAGTTGTTGGCTCCAGAGCGCAACTATATGATTTGGGACAAGGAGCTATTGGTGGTTAAGGTCACTTTTGAGACATGGCAGCACCACCTGGAGGGGGCTCGTCACCAGATCGAGGTTCGGACGGATCATCGCAATTTGGAACACCTACGTACAGACATTGAACCAGCATCAGGTGAGATGGTTTTTGTTCTTTGCCTGATTTGATTTCTGGGTGACCTATGTTCTGAGTGGGTGGAATCAATGTGCTGACGCACTATCCCGGAAACCTGAGTATACCCGAAGGGAGGACAAAATCTTGCCCCAAACGGTGATTCCATTGGAGCTATTTGCAGCCACCGAGGAACCTGTGGACCTTCGAGTGAGGATTCATGAGGCACAGTGGCAGGATCCATTTGTGGCAGCTCGGTGTCAAGAATTGGATGAGAATGGGAGACAAGAGACTCCTTGGGCGTATATTGGGGACCTGTTCTGGTTCCGTGATCGCATTTATGTGCCTGGAGGTCCTCTTTGTGGCCTTATCCTACATCAATGTCATGATAGTCTGGTGGCGGGACACTTTGGGGTGTTCAAAACACTGCACCTCATCTGAAGGACATTTTGGTGGCATGACATGTCGGGATATGTGGCATCCTGTGGGATCTGTTGACAGGCCAAGTATGCTCCTAGTGTGCCCCCTGGTCTCTTGCAACCATTACCCAAGCCAGAAAGACCTTGGGGGGCAGTTTCATTGGATTTCATCACTGAGTTGCCACCATCGAAGGATGCTACAACCATTTTGGTGGTGGTGGATATGTTGACTAAAATGGCCCACTTTATTCCATGTGCAGGTCTTCCTATGGCAAAGATAATGGCCCAGTTGTTTATCTCCCATGTATTCCGGTTGCATGGGTTACCGGACCGAGTAGTATCAGATCAGGGGGTACAATTTACGGCATGCTTCTGGCAGACCCTACTCGTGGAACTGCAGGTTCAGGTGTGTCTGGCGTCTGCTCATCACCCTGAAACTGATGGGGGGACAGAGAGAATGAATGCTATTTTGGAGCAGTACCTCCACTGTTTCAGCAATACTCAATGAGACAATTGGGTGGAAGTGCTGCCAGTGGCAGAATTCGCTTACAACAATGCTCAACATGCATCCACCCGTGTGTCCCCATTCTTTGCCAACTACGGTTTTCATCCATGACTTTTTCCTTTAGCACCATCTGACTCCCCAGTTATGGCAGTTGATACATTCTTGCAAGAGTTAAAAGCCGTGCACCACATAGTCCGAGACCAACTAGAGAGAGCCAAGGAGGACTACAAACGCTTTGCAGACCGACATCATCACGATGTTCCGCCTTTAGCAGTAGGCGATCGGGTTTGGCTCTCTACCCGTACTAACTGAGGACACGGCCATCGGAAAAGCTCGATCACCATTACTTGGGACCTTTTCTGGTTGAGGCAGTGATCAATCCTGTGGTTTTTCACCTCTCCCTGCCACTGACCATGCATATCCATCCTGTCTTTCATCGATCCCTGTTAGTCCCAGTATCGGCCGACAGCCCGTATAGACCAGCTCCACCACCGCCGGGCCCAGTAGCCCCTCAGGGAGAGGCAGAGTATGAAGTGGATATCATCCGAGATTCATGCCAGTTGCAGGGTCGATTTCAGTATTTGGTGGCATGGAAAGGTTATGGACCAGAGGACTTCACCTGGGTCGATGCCACTGATGTTCATGTTCCTCGTTTGGTCCATGACTTCCATGCTCGGTTTTCTCAACATCCTCATCTGCCTGGTCCCGGGGGAGGGGGCTCTGCAGGGGGGTGGATAGTGTCATGACCCTGGTGGAGACTGACTCTGAGGGAGAGGAGGAACAGCTGACAGGGAGTGGAAGTGTGGCTCCGGAGGTTGTGGAGGAGGCTGGGGAAGGGCAGGGGGCGGCTGAGCAGTCAGAGGAGGACCCAGGCCCATCCTTTATCCATCCTAGGACACGCAGGGAGGAGAGGATAAGGGAGAGACGTGGTCTCCTCGGGAGGAGAGGGCCTTAATCCTCTTCATGGGATGCTGGTGTGACAACTGAATAAGAGTTTGGACCTGCGTACAGCAAATGCTGGAAACAAAGCATGTTTTATTTTGGTCTGAAGTTATCTTGGTTGGTGTCCTTCCAACAGACTGTGCCTTGTTATCTCCTTGAATTTGGTAAATAATTCTCTTGTTCCGTTGTGGAAATTTCATCATTGTAGTTTGTTTGGTTTTTTATTTCACCTCTATCTGCTCGTTAAATTCAGACTGTATTGCTTTCTTTTGAAGACTACTTTTGAGTATTATTGAGCACTGGGGCCAAATTGGAGGCATTAAAGGACATTTATTTACGTTTTGGATTTTGTTACCTTTGTGTTACACTCTGGGTCATCATAGTGATATTGCTTACATTGTGTGTTCTTATATATTTCTATATATTTATATTTATTTCTATTTTGTTAATCTTCTTTCATTGTTAAGTACTAATCTCTGCACCTGTTATTTAACCATTTATGCAATACATCCCATGTTAAATAGTATTCTGTTTCCTCTTTGTCTTTAAGTTCCATGGTTAACTTATCCAATTCAGCACATTCTAATATAGTGGAACCTCGAGTCATGAATGCTCCTGTTCATGACCAAGTTGGGTGGCAAATAAAAAATCCACCCGATCTTTGAATCTGGTCATGATTCAAAAATTGGGTGGCAAACAAAATTGGTGCAGGAAGATTCCCTTTCCATGACAATTTCTCCGTTGGCACCATTTTTTTTACCATTTTTGATGCTGACATTGTTAATCTATCATTTCTTTCCCACAATTTTTGCCAATTATCTAGTTTTATAGTATACCCAAAGTTTTTTGTCCATGTTATCAGTTTCCTTTACTGATTCTTCTTCCATTTTGAAACTCAATAGGTAGTTGTAGAACTTCTTTATCAGTTTTTCACCTGCCCCCTGCCATAGCCAATTCTTGTAGTTCACTATAGAAGCCATTTTGATCTGTATCCTTTTTATATCTCGTCTGTATTTGCATATAAGGCCACCAGTCCATGTCATTTCCCTGATTTTTTTAGTTCCTGTTTTGTTTTTAATTTCCCTTGTTCATTTCATATATCTATTTTATCCAGATGTAACACATTAGGATATATTAGTGCTTCCATTGTGGATAACCAGACCAGTATTTTCATATAGTGATTCTGTTTAATTTTTTGCCATACTAACAACAGAGCATTTCTAACCTGGTGTCTTTGGAAGTAGCTGTGTGCTTTATATTTCTCATCCCATATAAATGCATGCCATCCCAATTGTAATACATGTCCCTCTATTGCCAACATTCTTTTTATTCTTTAGGTTTATCCACTCTTTTAGCCATATACGCACTGAAGCTTGATAATATAGCTCCCAGTCTGGTAACCAATATCCTTCCTTATTTTTAGTGCCTGTGGCATTTTTAATTTGATTCTTGGTTTCTTTTCTTGCCAGATACATTTTGTTGTTGTTCTATTTAACTCTTCAAAAAAAATCCTAGTTTTATCAGAATTACTTGGAATAAAAATAGAATTTTTGGTAAAATATTCATTTTGATTGTGGCTATTCTTCCGATCAGCGAGAGTTGTAAATTTTTTCATTTGCTCAAATCCATTTTATTTGCTGCATTAATTTAGTATAGTTATCTTCTTTGATAGATGTACTTGTTGCTATTAGCCAAATTCCCAAATATTTTACATTTTTAGTTATTTGCATGCCCATCTTTTCCATCAATTCATTTTTTCTGTTTATTTGTAAGGTTCTTTGTCAATATCTTGGTTTTTTCCTTGTTTATTTTAAGCCCTGCCACTGCACCAAACTCTTCTATTTTTTTTTTACTAATTTGGGTCCTGTTTCGGGTAGTTCTTCCAAAATAAATATCAAATTATCAGCAAATGCTTGTACTTTATATTGTTCTTTTTTATCTTCAGACTTTTTATTTCCTGGTCTTGTCTGACCTGTCTGAGTAGGACTTCTTGCATTAATATGAATTGTAAAGGTGATAGTGGACATCCTTGTCTTACAGCCTTATTTATGCTAAATTTTTCTGTTGTTTCTCCATTTATTATCACATTCGCTGTTTGGTTGAGGTATATTGTTTGAATCATCTTTACAAAGTTTTCTCCAAAATTCATGTTTTTCAGTTGTAATATCATAAACTGCAAATTCATGTTGTCAAAGGCTTTTTGTGCATCTAAAAAATCAGTGCTGGTTGTTTTTCGGGGTGGGCTTCATAATATTCCAATACATTCATAATAATTCTCATGTTGTTTTGCAGTTGTCTTTTGGGTAGGAAACGGTTCCGGTCAGGGTGTATGAATTCATTTAGAAATCTTTTTAATCTTTCTGAGATTATGGAGGCCAATATTTTGTAATCAACATTTAATAGTGATATTGGTGTATAATTTTTTTTATCTGTTGGTGATCTATGTCTTCTTTTGGGATTAGTGTAGCGTATGCTTCTGTCCAGGTTTTGGGTAGTTTGGCCCTTAATAATGCATGGTTATAGACTTCCAGCAGTGAAGGTCCTAGTGATTCTTATAAGTTTTTGAACAGTTCTGTGGGAAGCCCATCTGGACCAGGAGTTTTTTTTAATCTCTTAATTGCCTCTGTTATTTCTATTGTCGTTATTATTTCGTTATTATTTCATTTAACAATAAATAAATACATGTATATGTACATACATACATTATGCATATACCCACATATATTATTATATGACACAGAGAACAACACAGTCTAGTTCGAATGTATACATGTACATGGCAAAAAAACAAATCTTGCGAGTTTACCAGACAGATGACATAGGGATCAAAGCTGTTACAGAATGTGGTAGGCCTGCTAGAAATACTGCGAAACGTCCTCCCAGATGGGAGCAACAGAAACAGACCATAAAGTGGGTGTGTCAGGTCTTGACAATGCTTTGAGCTCTAAGCATGTAGCTCTTATAAGCAGCATCTTGCATAATAGGAAGTGAGCTTCTTATAATCTTCTCAGCTGTCCTTACCACTCTGTGTATGGACTTTCTATCTGAGGCACTGCTGCCACCAAACCAAACAGTGATGCAGTGATGCAGTTTGTGATGCAGTTTGTTAAAACACTCTCAATCATGCCCCTGTAAAAAGTGGCTAAGATAGAAGGAGAAAAATGTGCTCTCCTCATCCAGGAAATGTAGACACTGGTTTGCACGCTTCACTAAGGTTTACGTGTAGAGAGACCAATTCAGTTTTTTATCTGTACCTCCAGATAATTAATACTGTTGACCACCTCTATAGCTGCATCCTTGATTCTGAGTGGAGTATGACTATGCTGGCTCTTTCTGAAATCTACAATGAGCTCCTTTGTTTTATCAACATTTACATAGCCATGTGGGGAACCTGTACTCAAGGAGATGGAGTTGGAAACATTTTTTCCAATTCACACAAACTGTGCCTTATCAATAAGGAAATCAAATATACAATTACATAAAGGGATAGTAAAACCTAATAGGCCCAGTTTGTTCATCAAATGCTGAGGAGTTGTTGTGTTGGATGCCGAACTAAAATCAACAAACAGCATTCACACACAAGTATTCTCCAGGTGTGCCAAGCTAAATAAACAGCATAAACAGAATCATTGCTGCTTCTATTTCTAAATGTGGCTTACATCAAAAGGTTAATAATTGCCATTAGTATAACTAGCAATACAGTATAATTAATTTAGGTCTAATTTAGGACATTACTTTAATCCCATGGAATTTTTCATACCACATTGGAATTGTACAATATTAGAAATTAAAAAAACAAATGGGAGTGGAGAAATTGTGGTTTTACAGACTTTAGCGAACTATAACTCCACAATCTCTCACATTGGCTATGCTGGTTGGAGATGATGGGACATAATGCCATGTTATCTGAGGCCATAACCAATTTTGTAGTGAATTCTACCTGTCTACTATTCCAAAATGTGTGTGTGTGTGTGTGTGTGTGTGTGTGTGTAGTGAATATTCAAGAAGCTTAATATAGAAAAGAAGCAGTATCTGCAGTTTCCTTTAGTTACTAGATTGGCTCAAATTTTATATCAGCTGCAATTAGACATGAACAAATAATGAGGAATCTCAACATCTGTTCACACATATGTCATCCATTCTACATATTTCTACATATTTCCAAATTATTCATGGTCACTAGGGGTCATTTTAAAACTTTATGAACAGTCCTTTGAAATAGTTTAATCTGCACTTTCTTTATGTATATCACCTTCTTTTCTTTGAACCAGACACATTTGCATCACATCAAAGCTCTTCTCCAGTAAGATTTATATCCTCTATTTGAAATGTTTCATTCAAATCTAGAGAGCCATGCTTTTAATGTTTTGAAATATAAAGGAAAAGCAAATTATATCATTTTAAAATAAAGTTGGTAGTGTCAGTTGAATATCCAACTCTATTATTTGGAGTTATAAGATATTTGGAATGTATCATATCAAGAAAAGTTATCTAGTAAGGCAAATATTTTCTGTAATATATATAGATTTAGAATATAGATGAATATACCAAATTAATAAAATCATAGGTGATTCAAAGCTGGAAAATACCTTATTGGTTTGTAATGCAAAATATCACTATACATTCTTCCGCATTCTCCATATCCCCTCAAGTAACAAAAAGTGACAAATAAATGGGAATGATTGAACTATAAAAATTATTCCTAATTAAAGCTTGTTTTCTTTCAGGTTTGAAGGAAAGTATTTCAAATAACTGAATATCATATTACCTTAAGAAAACTCAGTAATGTATGCAAAATCCCTATCTAAATGTCAGATTCAACATAGTGATTCTGTTATATTTGTGATTCTAAGGCAATAATATAACTTAAAGTTTTATCATTATACTTGAATGCTCAGAGAAAAATAATATTTGTTGTTTGTCAAAGCTTTTGTCAGCATTCCACCAACCCTCCATTCCGCCCAATAACTCTGAGACAGACATATTCTCAAAAGATTCCTTTTTTTATTTGGATAGTAACTGGCACAACTGGGGAATCCTGAATCTGAAAGTTCCGGGTTTCCTTACAATAAGTAAAAACTACAAATCCATCCCCTGCACCCATCATCACATCACATGGCCCAATCACCATCCGTCCCAAGTTAAGACTTCCTTTCACTGTGCAACACGACCTGACCTTGAATCAGAAATAGAATGTTATTGGCCTTATGGTGGTGCTTCTGTCGAAGACAGACCAGAGACCACGATCGTGCGCAGCTTTGATCCATGCTTACCCTGTTGGAGGGGTCCTCAAGAGACTGGATTCATCTGACCTACCTTGTAGGGGTGGGGGAAGAGGGGGAGACTGCCAGCTGGGTTAAGGGAGCTGCATCTCCCCTCCCTGGCTTGCTATACTCCCCTAGAAGACAGGGAGAAGCGGCAGTTTAATGTCTGCCCTGAAGATGGGAAGCTGCTGGGACTTAAGTGTGTGATGGAGTGGTGAAGTGGTGAGCAGCGTGTAACCAGATAAAAGTCTTTGAATGTTTTTTGACAACCTCAAAAAGCAGAAAGAAAGAGTACTCGTTTGGAAGAGTGGTAGTGGCGAATGAGAAATAAGAGAAAAGTATAAGGTAAATAAAAACTGGAAATAAAAGAACTATATGAAATTAGAGACTAAATTTGGAATAATCTACAGAATTGGGCACTAATTAGGCATTGGATAAAATGCTGGACTTACCTGGAATGTATAAAATTTAATGTTAAAACAATGGAAAAGAGAATAAAAAAAGAACTTTGAAAAGTGGAAGTGATATAGAGCGCCATCTAATGGTTAAAGATATGTCCTCTTCTATGTTGTAATGGAAAATTACTGGTTGTATAAATATGTCAAAGAGAAAAGAAATGAAATAAAAGATTACTAGCATAACAAGAACCCCGGAAGTCTTTTAAAAAAGTGGGGATTGCAGCAAAGTATAAAGAAATTTAATATTTTGGGACTGTTTGGTGTTGACTGTGACAAGAAAACAGAAGAAAGAGAAATTGAGATAAATGGACACTTTTGGCAAGGACCATAACAGAAAAATTTGACTTTTAATAGAATAAAGAGTAACTCAATAGATTAAAGAAATGGAAGAAATAAGCAAAGAATTTAAGTCAGAACTGCAAACTGTGAAAGGAATGTTAAAAGAAAGAACGAGACTACTGAATATTTATTGACAAAGTAAGCAGTTGATAGAAAAACAAAGAAAGCCTAGAGAGGAGGAGTTAAAGGAGAAGGAAAACAGCCCAAATAAATATGGAGAACAAGGGCCATTGCCAAAAGGTATAAAAGGACTTAAAACAAAGACATTGATGACAGAGGCATCCAAATAAAAGAGAAAATGCTCTCAAGATTAAGCAGAAGAAGAAGGAATTCTACAAGAAGAAACCCCCAAAAAGAGAACAGAGAAGGGCAGGGGAAAACATGGCTGATAAGCAGAGGGAAATA
This sequence comes from Naja naja, assembly GCA_009733165.1. Taxonomy (NCBI): domain Eukaryota; kingdom Metazoa; phylum Chordata; class Lepidosauria; order Squamata; family Elapidae; genus Naja; species Naja naja. Next base: position 1,683,522 of record CM019153.1, on the reverse strand, counting down.
CAAATAATATTAGAAGGGGAAAAAAAGAAAGACTGGGGAAACCTAGAAAAGGGAAAACTGGCTAAAATTAAAAGAAATGGTAAGGCCGAGAGATTTAGAGATAATGGTTAGGGATAGTATAAGGGAGATACCACATGGGAATGTATATTGGTATTTTTCTTCTTTTTACTAGAAACATAGATTGGGGAAACTTGAAGTTCAAAACTTGCTGGGAAATATTTTAAGATTATATAACTATACACATATAATTGTATATGTTATGAATCCTTTCCTTTTTATATATAAATATCCTAAAATATGTAATAGATTATTTAAATGATATTAGAAAAACAGAGAATATGATAAATTTGGGGAAAGTCAAAATGTGAATTATAGGCTATGGAAATTAAAAGGGATACTTAACTTTCTGGTTCTTTTTCTTTTTTCTTTCTTTTTTGTTGGGACATATGAAATAGAAAATGTAATTGATTATATAAAGGATATGGGAAAATAGAAAATATGATAAACTAGAAGGGATCAAATGGGAATATAAAGTATTTGTAATGAGAGTATTTTTTATGACTAAAAACAGGGGAATGAAAATTTATTGAAATATATAGATAAACTTTGGCTAAGTGGAAAGAAAGAAAAAACATGATTATTATATAATTATAGATAAGATAAGTGAAGATAAAGTAAGAGATATTAAGAAGTTACTATTGTGATTTTTGTTTGTTTGTACATATATACATTCTAAAATATACAGTTGATTATTCAGTGGACAATAGAAATGTATAATGAGAGTTTTTCATTATGATTAAAGTAGGGGAATGGAAAATTATTAAATTACATAGATTGAGGGGATATACCATGTGGATCCTAAATATATTAGTTTTATTTATTTTTTACTCTTTTTAGATTGTTTATTATATATCGACCTAGAGAAAATTAAGGATGATAATGATGTATTATTTAAAATAAAATAGGTGGCAAGCTGAAAATGGAAATAATAGGGGATAAAGAATTGAAAATATATGTGTGGATGAAATGATATTGATACTGAATTAATGAATTGAAATATGAAATGGAAATTTATTTAAAGATAAGTGGAATGGATAATGACATGAGGTGATATTATACAAGATAGATGGAAATGTAAGTATGACTATGTATAAATGTTGTAATCTGGAACCATGTTGCTCACATGAAGAGATGTGTAAAAAATAAAAATAAAAAAAACTCTTTGGGGGAAAAAAAGAAATAGAATGTTATGTCTAACTCCAATAAATTCCCCCCTTCCACTTTCCCAAGCTCAACTGTGGCAGCGTGGGAGCACTGGGTCTCAACATGGCTTTCAAAGCTGACAGCTTTATTATTAGACACCTGGTTTTTTTCTGAAAGAAGAAATTATGCCTTGCAATAGTTTATCTAAAAATACAGTTATTTTTATATCTTAAATATGTAACAGCTTAAAATGAAGAGTCACCATGAATGTAATGGTATTTCTAGATCTGTTTAGAAAATCTCATAGAATGACATGTGTGACTAGAAAAATCAAATTAATCTAGAAATCTGTCTATAAAGAATGCTAGGTAATTAGTACATATTAAATTTTGACTTATTAATTTGGGGCAAAATATTGATCCATGTAAATTATTACATACTTAAAACTTATTTTCTAGAAAATATTTATTTTCCACCAAAGTAAAGTTTTGGGCCATCACAAGGTGGGTGAGGTTCAAATCTAAAATTACTCAAGGACTTTCATAATAAACATACATGGGGTGAAGGTTTGTCATTAATCCCAATGCCTTTATCCAGAAGTATCATAGTCTTCACTGGAGCTTCAACTACATACAAATCTTTGTAAGTTGCAGTTTTTCTATGGAATAAAATGGAAAGGCTAATGCTGTATTGTGATAAATGTCTTTGTAAATTTATATTGAAATACAAAGAAACAATCTGCTCACCAAGCATATAGAAAAAACGTAGTAAAATATTCCAGAAAAACCAAGAGCAGAATTTTAATGCATCCTAAGTAGATTGTGAAAATTGCATATTATTCTTTGTAAAGGTCACAAAGGTCTAGGGTCATACAAACGAAACATCAAACCATTATTATATAAGGCAGCATACCTTACAATGGCAAGGTTGCTGTGAGACCGATTGATGTTACAGATAAGATTTGTCACACAATTTCTGTGACATGAACATTTTTAATACCTTGCTGCTTAAAAACAGCATTATTTTTCACAAAGAAAGCTGCCACCTGGGGTCTGTGGCCTCCAGTAAGTAATGTATCAGTTTGTAAAGTAAACGGAACTTGTTTTTCCCTATTCTGCATGTCTTTTGTACTAGGATTATTACAGCAGCTGCTCTACTTTTTAGAGACCATGATAGAACTTTGCTTTGAAAGGAGTTAAGAGATTTATAAGAAAAGTGTCTGCAGAAATACTATCTGATAAGAAATAATTGAGCTGAAACTGACGTAAAAGACAAATCTACATTTTAATAGCATACTGGGCATTCTTTGAAAGATGAATACATAGTGATAATGTGGAGACTTTCTAAGGAAGTTATGAAGAACTACTAGTTAAATTAATGCATTTTTAAAAAGAAAAAGACAAAAAAATTACACATATTTCTCACTGAATCCACAAGCCATTTTTCCACGTAAATTTCCCTATTTTCATGGGATCCTATTGAAAAGTCTGGCCATCAAGTTATTTTTAATATATATGCACCATACACTTCAACTCCTTATCCAGAAAGGCAGGATAAGAAAGATTATGGTTTGATAGCAAGAAATAATTATTATTTATATTTTATCACCTCTACCCTAATATCAGATGGCCGGAACCTGTCACCTCTGGGAGAGACAGCCAGAGGATGAAGAGACCATAAAAATTCCACAGTGAGATGTGTCCTGGGAAACCCTTAAAAAGATCGTTCTAAAAAGGGGGTGGGGGAATAAAGATGTGACCCTGGGAAACTCTGAAAAAGATTGTTCTAAAAATTAACATGCTGGCTCTTTGTTTTACTAAATACACATCAAGATAAAGGGAGGGGTCTTAATCTCCCTTATCTATCTCTGCATGCCTGAGAGACCTTAGACGCTGCTTTAAATCCCTACATGAATTGTCTCATCTCAATAAAGGATTCCTTTTGACACGTTTGGTTTTCAGAAGTTCATTCTTGTTAATTGAATGGGAAAAGTTCTGTAGCCTGACAGATTGGTTCTTAAGATGTCCACCATTTCTCCCCTCTCTTTGTAATATAGTGTAATTGTACTTGTAATATCTTATTTTAAGAAATTACCAATCCCAGTGTAAGCATTGTACTTTTTCCCTTCAATCGAAAAGAATGAACTTCTGAAGACCAGGTGTTGCAAAAGGAATCCTTTATTGAAAGGGAGTTTATCTCAACACTAGGCAAAGCAGAGTCTAAGATATCCCCAGGCATACAGTCATAGATAAAGGAAGTTAAAATCCCTCCCCTTATTCAGATGTGGATTTAGTCAAACAAAGAACCAACATGTTAATTCCCCCCTCCCCTTCTCTGGGAACGGGTCTTAGCAGAGTTCCCAGGAGTGTCTTCCAGAGCTGGAATTTTTATGGTTCCTTCTCATCTTGTTATCTCCTCAAGAGGTGACAAGTTTCTGGACATCTGGCTCCACTCCTCCAGTTGTATATCATATGCAAGTTATACAGAATCAATATAGGATTTAATATATTCAGGTTACATGAAAAAGGATTACTTGTACCAACTCCCCCCCCTTCTTCCATTGAAGAATGGAAGATACAGGGATCTGACACCCAGAGCTACAGCTAATAGCCCAATTGTTAGAGCTATTATGCTAATAAAGTCAGAGTAATTAGTTTTCATTTGATTTAGAACATCTTCATCCATTATAGAACAGCCAATAAACTAGAGATTCAAGTGACTTTTATGTCAGATATTCTACATTCCTTCTAAGAGCAAACTCAGCTAGAGAATATTGACAGGACTGTAACTAATATGGCTGTTGAGAACAAGGCAAAAGCACGTTCAAGGGAACCCTAAAGTTTTCAGAAGTACAACAAATATTTTGCAAAATTAAAACAAAGAACACCAGAAGAAAAGGAAATATAAGACTAGTAATGGAATGGAGTATCCAGCAGGAACAAGATGAGAATGATGAGCTAAAAAATGAACTAGGAACATTTCATACAAGACTTTGAATGAATATCCCATTTTGCTTTTCTGGTGTAATTTAGCACCTTAGGAAATTGAGAAAATATTTAATAACTAAATAAAATCAGATTTTATGACAGTCAGAAGCCAGCATATTACTCACCAAATACTAGTACTTTTAATATAGCTGGATAAATGTAACTAATAGGTCACCCGATCCCCTTCCTAAAGATACAGACTGGAGCACTTTTTTTTTTTAATTACATTTATATGCCGCCCTTCTCTGGAGACTCAGGGCGGCTTACAATTTTTGGGATACAACCCAGTGTGCTCAGCAATAGCCTTCATTCCATTGTATATGCCTGCTTATTACTAAGCGGCATTTTTACAAGGTCAGCTAATTGCCCCCAACAATCTTGGGTCCTCAATTTACCTACCCCGAGAGGATGGAAGGCTGAGTCCACCTTGAGCCTGGTGGGATTCGAGCCTACAATAATTGCAGGCAGCTGGAACTTAAGTGCAGGCAATTAACAGCCTGAGCCACCAAGGCCCCTTTGAAAATTAAAAGGAATATCATCATATTGCTTACACAGAGCAACTCCCTTCAGATGGCATCAGAATCTTTATGTTTAAAGGGTGCTTACTCCATCAACTCTCATCACATAGATAAAAGCAGTGAAAAAGGTAAAAGACAATAATTGATAATTATGCAATTTTCAGTATATTGTTAAAATCAGCTTGCTAGTTCTTCGCCTTCAGTTTGAACAGCTGAGATAGTGGAGGTTTCCTGGGGCAGCTGTAGCTTGTGTCACTTGCACTGCCATGCTGGGTCATACTGTTGCAGCTGGCACTTTCCAAAGCACCTGTAACTGGATACCTGAGGATTTCTTCCCAAGGTTGAATGCAGTGTTTTCCTTCTTGCAGCCCAGAGTCATGGCACACCAAAAAGCCCTTGAGACACAACAGGGCAAGCAGCCCCAGAGCCAGGTGTTTCTGGGATAACTTGCCACACTACAAGATAAGGTGCAGGGCAGCCAAAAGATATGGACTGGAAGAGGCAGGTTGGAGAAGTTGAAGGGGAGGCAGTCCTTTATTTTGAAAGACTTATCTTGGAAATCAAGGCTCAAGGCTGGGAGGAGCCAAGCTGAAAATGACTTGAATTGAAATAGTGCAATTGTGGGCTTTATGGCATCATCACTTAGTAATTGAAATTTCAGGCCCAATTGCCATTGAAGCCAAGGACTATCTTTTACATGGAAGAATTTGACATTACCTAGAATGGAAGAATGGTGATGAAGTTGGTGGAGCTGACTGAGATGACAAAATTAACAGCATTGATTAGAGAAAAGATATTGACACATTTTAATGATTGGAAACCCCTTTTGAACTTTGTCCATGAAACAGAAAAAATGACATTTGACATATGGATTTGATGATTAGATGAAGTAGTAGATAATAAAAATGAAAAATATATTGTAAACTTACTGAATAATTTAATGTAACTATATACTTTATAGTTACTCTGAAAGAAAGTTTTATTTATATTTGTGTTCTTTATTTTTTTTTCTGCACTTTTGGCTTTGTTCTTTGTTTCTTGATTTATTTTTTTCTCTTTTTCTTATTTTAATTATTCATTTCTGTTAGTTTTTATATTTCTTTAAAAAGTTTAACAAAGTTATTGTAACTCAAGGACTACCTGAATATATATCTATTCTAATGCATGTGTATGTGTAAAACATACACACATTGTAACAACACTTCATGGTTCACAAAAAAGTAAAAACAAAAGAAACTACCAATCATAAAATAAAATTTAATAAAAAGTCTATAAAACCCCAGGGCAGCACTCTGTCATGCACCCACCATCTTGCTGGACTCCAGCCTTATCATATCTCAGTGCTTATGAGAAGAGTCAGCCATTCAAGACCTTCTTCAAGGCAAGGAGGGTGGGGAACTGCTATGGAAAACCACAGTGCTAGGCCCTGCTACATGACAACATGTAGGACAAGGGACCCGGAGCTCACCCAACATAACTTACCCTCAGAGAAAGGTGAACCTGTACATCTGGCCCCATGACATTTATGGGGCACCCCCATGTAGAACACATCACAGTAAATCAACTAAGCAATGATGTAGGGTGGTGCTGATTCTTACATGCATTGATGATGTGCTTATGTATGCTTATGTATGCAAGCATCTATGTCTGATTAGCTGACTTAAATCCCCTTGGTTTAGTTTACTTTAGTTTACTTTATTGTCATTGTACCTCGTACAATGAAACCAAACACCATTTTCAGTGCACATCATGACCATGAAAATAAACACAAACACTCCACACATTGAACTGAAAACCCCCAACACTGCACCAATACTGCATTATACAGTAGAATTCAAAAGAGCTACTGCCCTGGGATAGAAGCTGTTTTTCAGCCTATTTATGCTTCTTTTTATTATTCTGTACCATCTGCCAGATGGTAATAGTTTAAAAAAAGGGTGCTGTCAGATCCGTGTATCTGCCATTCTTCAATGGAAGAAGAAGGAGGGGAGTTGGTACAAGTAATCCTTTTTGATGTAACCTGAAAATCTTAAGTCTTGTATTGAATCTGTATAACTTGATATACAACTGGAGGAGTGGAGCCAGATGTCCAGAAACTTGTCACCTCTTGGAGAGAGAGCAAGAGGAGAAGGGGCCATAAAAATTCCAGCTCCGAAAGAAACTTCCTGGGAAACACTTCTCAACTACATTCCCAGAAAAGCGGAGGGGGGGGATTAACATGTTGGTTCTTTGTATTGACGAAATCCACATCAGACTAAGGGGAGGGGTTCTAACTCCCTTTATCTATGCTGCATGCCTGGAGGCATATTAGACCCTGCTTTGACTATTACCTGGATAACTTCCCTTTCAATAAAGAATTCCTTTTGAAATACCCAGTTTTCAGAAGTTCATTCTTATTGTTTGAAGGGGAGAGAGTCCGGGTCTTACAGGTGCCCAGGATGAGATGGATGTTTGACAATGTTTTGAACTTTCTTAAGGCAGTGGGAGCTATAAAGGTCTGCCAAAGAGGGGAGAGGGCAACCAATGATCTTCTGGGAGATGACAGTAACCCTCTGGAGTGCTTTCCTATCTGCCACTGTGCAATTGGCAATTATATTTTGTGCTGCCAATTATCTTGGTGCTGCCACTGAGGTTTCAACCAACTGGAATAGCTTTGCAAACACTGTTTCTGTTTGCTTGAATTTTTTTTCTCTTTCTCATGCCCTTTCCCACATTTTTTACATTATTGTTTATTTTCTTGTTCTCTTATTAAATCTGCTGTGTAGGAGAAGCCTGTTATCCTGCTTCTTTTACAATAAAAAGTCTTTCACAATGTCTAACTCTTTGGATAATTATATAATTTTGTGACTTACTGCAAGTACTTTAATATTTACCAACTGAAATATTCTTGTTCAAGAATGTTCTAAAATAATAAATATGTGTCTATTTTTTCTAGCCCCACTTACAGAAAAACCACCAAAACTTTTGTATCCTTTGGAGAGTAAACTGACAATTCAAGAGACACAGCTGGGTAAGTGACATTCTAGAAGTTCCAATATTTTTTGATCTTAATATTAAGAAAAGATCCTTACACTATGCAGATCCTTACACTTTCTATGCAGATTATTTTAATAATTTTTTTTACCTTAACTATACAATACTTGTTATATAAAGTGTCTTATTCCTTTAGTTATCTAGAAGTAAATAAAGAGTTGTCCATGGTTGAAAAGCTATATAAAATAACTGTTCCAGCTGATGAATTGTGTTGTTTACTAAGAAAACTGTTGGATAGGCCAGAAAATGATTTTAATTTGACTACACTCCACTGCAAAATTTAAGTTTTCTTTAAAGCATTATGTCAAAAATAATGTTTTGCACCTGGTAAGATATATTTTCACATCATCAAAACAGATTTGTTGTACTATAGACAGATTACTCCAGAAATCAGTGCTCTGTCATTGTGAGACTTGACTTTTTGGTTCTTGACAAATAGAAGCTGTTATTGCTTCCATCCTTATTCTTCCATGATGACAGAGCCAGGCTAGGCTAATGGTACTGAATGAAGAGAGTTGTTGTTTTCCTCTGTTCCTGCAGAAATTACAAACTGCTTATTTTAAGATTCAGTCTCACATTTCAATTTTCCCCCTAATAAAGTCCTTAGCTGATAAAATTTACACTTTGTGAAAGTATCTATTTTCATATATAGAGTCATATATGAAAATCATCCTTTCCCCAATTATCTGAAAACTAAAATATATTAATTCAAAAGCAATATTATATTAATATTACAACCTTAAGCCAGTGTTTTACATTAGATGTTCTAAAAGAGATATCTTCAGTTACCTCTATGTAAAGCCAGTAATTTTGTTGAACATATTTTATTTGGAAACTTTGGAAGCTTTTAATCTAAACATTATATATTTAAATAATAATTGTACATTGAATAATATTGATTTAATATTATAAAAACAATTTTAATTTGTAGGATGTAAGATTATCACCTGATCATTATCGCATTATTATTGTACATTCTTTTGTATTGCTTTGCAACTTTAATATCTACTATACACTTACTATATCTGTCATATTTAATTATTATCGTGCTATCTCTTCTGAATCACTGTAAAATCATAGCAGATTATTGTGTGAATTTGTTTCCTTATAATTTTGATTTGATTAGAAGAATTACCAGTCTAAATAATTGTAGTAGCTTATAATCACCATCATCCTATCATTGAGGCCTAGGGGAATAACCATATCTTCAATAATTTCCCAAACAGCATAAAGGGGAAGATACACAAATTTTAAGAGAAAAACCATTCCAAAGGACAGAAATTGCAGCAGAGTAGCTGTACTTCCTGAGGTCCACAAGGAGTCATTTTTTAATTGATGGGATCACCAAACTAGACAGGCAGGGACAATTGGACAAAAGCGATGTTCAGACATTAATGCCCTGTACCATGAACCATTTTAATGATGGGAACCAGTACCTTGAATTCCATCCAGAATCCATGTGCAGTTTGCAAACCAGCAAGATCACATATATGCATAACATGTATCCCCATCATTACCTGCATTTTAAAAAAACTAAACTTTATTAGAGTGGTCTGATCAATGCAGCAGAAAGAGGAAAAGTGATTTTTTCTTCATCTTGACATTGTGTTATGAGACCTATAATTTCATTTGCTGCAGCTGCTTCTCATCGATGTGCCTCATCTGTAGCTGCCCATTCAGTCCTACTATCCTATATTCATTTTTAAGATAATTTATTTTTCTGCAATTTTAGCAAAATAGAATACAAAATAGTTACATTATTTTATTATTTTAATTATATGAGATTTTTGGTCCTATTTGTGGAAGGGCTGTTTGAGAGCATTTGGATGAAGATGAGTTAAAGAACAATTAATAGTTTTGGACCTGGGGGCTATGCCAAAGTCTCAGAGCCAGATACCTGAAAATTATTAAGTAATCTATTGCAGATAATTTGTGGACTGCCAAAATTTGTATTGTTCAGAAAAAAACATTGACAACAGAGATAGCTAGCATTTGTAAATTAAGCCTTAGAGGTAAATCAGGCTTTGGCCAGCTCAATTATATTTATGGTGGTTCAATAACTTCTTCAAAAGAAAGAGCCTTAAATTGCATGTGTAGAAATTCATCATTGCAACCACTCTTATTTTGAAATTGTCTCTTACTAAAATTTATGGGCAGGTAATTTATTTTTCAAAGAGCAAGGTAACCAGATTCCAGGTTTGGATAAGCTGCAAATGTACCTACTAAGTAAGAAATAAAATTATTACATAATAGAGAAAATTAGTCAAAAGTTAAACAGGCAGTTATGGTATTTTCAAACTGAAGTGGTTGTAGTGGTTATTTCATAGCTCATAATTGGAAGCTATAAATAAACCAACCCCACTTTGTCAATCAGCTACCTCTCAGGTTGATCTTTTCATAGGGGCTATTTGCACAAGATTGCTCAAGTTTTGCAAGTTCCCTGGAATTCTGGAAAATTAGTCCAGCTTTCCATATAGTTCTGATTTTCATTCCCAAGCAGAAATATAGAGAATAGAAAGCAGAACCATTCAAGAATGCTTACATAATAGAAGAGCGCTAAACATTATTTAAAATCTGAAAAGCAAGGTAGCATTTGGAAGTGACTCAGGCAGCCTCCCCTCTCATTCATTGGGGGTATAAGAAGGAGGACAACTAAAGTACAGGCTTGCAAGCGGGAGTGGGATTCTATAGTTTTGGACCAGTTCAGGTGAACCAGATGTTAAATTTACATCTGGTAAACTGAACCGGTAGTTGAACTGACCGGCTAGCCCTGCCCACCCCACCCTTCCCAAGAGTCTCCACTTGGCCTGTTTTGGATGCAGGTAAGTGCAGGGTCCATGCGGAGGCTCTGGGAAGGCAAAAAACAGGCCGAACCAGAAGTTCCAGAAGTCTGGAAATGGGCCTGTTTCTGGCTTCCAGAGGGCCTCTGGAGCCCAGGGAGACCATTTTTGCCCTCCCAGAGGCCCGAGGGAAGCCTCCGGATCCTGGGGAAGGCGAAAACTGGCCCTCCTAGAAGTTCCAGAACCCAATAGCCACCATGGCCATGCCCACCCAGCAACCGGGCATTGAACCGGTTGCTGGAGTTTTGAATCCCACCCCTGCTTGCAAGATTCTGCTTTTTTATAAACAATCTCAATAAACTATAGTTCTGGTCTTCCAGTGGAGTTGAATTTGTGGTATGCCATGTCTAATAGGGCTGGTATCAGCTATCTCAATGCTTTGAAAGAAGATCAGAAAAATCTCCCATTTTATATTTCAAACTTTTTCTCTTAAAAAAAAAAAGAGTACAGCCACTTACATTGAACTTCAAACCAAACTTGTTTTTAGTTACTGACCTAAAATGATTTTCATGTTTATTATAATTTAGTTAAAATCTATATATTACAAAACTGACTTCTGAGGCTGCCAATAGATTTGAACTTTCAGTGAAATATCATTCAAACAACACAGTGTTAAAAGACTTTTCCTAAGACACATACGCATATTTGACAAAGGGCTGTTGGTCTTTTTCATACCAAGACTTTGTTTAATGAATAAAGTTACTTTTAAATTAATCTGGAATGCATGATCATTTCTCTCACTTGATATTATTTTTTCCCTTGTAGAAATATTTCTAATGATAAAATTAAATCTTAACTAATCACACTTCAGTTCAGCCATGTTAGCATAATGCCACATCTTATCTGAGTACTTTTTTTATTAGTAGATTGATTGAGAAGATGAGATAAGATGCCTTTGGCTAAAAGATGTGATCTCAGTCCTGTCTGACCATGACTCATAGTTTGTTCAATTACAAAACCTCCCAGTGAATTAAAAAAAAAACTCTGCATTTATTGTTCATATTTACATTAGAAAGTGTAGCGACCATATTTACATTAGAAAGCATAGCGACGTGGGAAATAATGTTTGTCTTGCATGTTTGTTTGTTTTTGATAGATTTATAGTATATGTGGCCTTTCTGCAAGAGCTATTTTTTGTCCTGGCCACATTTTAACCTCTGTATTAGATGATAAAGCATTGTTTCTGCTTTATCTGACTAAATAAATAATGGGGTTTATATCGTACATGATAAATAACTTCCCCCCCTAATCCTTGGAGACTCTTTGACAGTTATGAAACCTAGTTACTGCTCATGTAATAGTAGACATGTTAGAAAATATATTGTGTAAAGGCACTGTTAGATTTGCATGAAGAGTCAGACACGGAGTGCTTCAGTGAAGAGTTTATTAGTGACTACAGCTCATAACAGACCCGATTTGGCTGGACTGTGCTGCTACTTATAGCCAGCAGCTGCAGTTGCCAACCAATCAGAGTGCAGGGTTTTCCCGCACTATTTAAACCAATCATTTCTGACATTTTACAAGAACAGTTCAAACTTAACCAATGACATTCAAACCTGAATACATAACACCCCTCCCCACTAGGTTCAGTCCATACTCAAACCCCAACCTATCTAATGTATTCTTTTAAATAGGTGGGGCTCTTACGTGTACGTTGAGACCTTCGTGGTTCAGAAGTTTTAACGTTCTCACCCAGTGAGAGGGAAATGTGTCTGTTGACATTTCCCTAGTTGGACTTCCTGTGAAAGAAGACCCTGTTTGATTGTTAGAATCTGGTCTCTCCTCCCAACCCATCTCCAGCCCAATGTCAGCACCCAAGTCAGGTAGTGATGTGCAATCTTCCACTTGTAAGGATGGATTTTGGCATTGTGACAGGTTTTGGGATGGTTCCTGTCGTAATGGCTCGTTACACATGGGGTTGATTCTTGTTTGCTGATTATCCTCATGTTCCTCCCCTCCCCTAGAAAAGCATTAGGTATGGGAACTAGAGAGGAACAATTGCGATGTTCCTGAGGTAACCTGGATCTAAGCTGATCAATGTGCCTGCTCCAGAGGACTCCATCCTCTGTTTGTACCCTGTAAGAACGAGGGCCTGTGATTTGAGTTATTTCAGCAGGAATCCATGAAGGTTCACCCATAAGGTTCTTAGCATAAACAGAATCACCCACACTGAACGTGCGAACTTTGCTAGTGGAATCTAGTGGTGCGTTGGGTGCGTAAGTGGGATGAAGGCGGTCAAGGGAGACCTAAGTTTCCTACCCATCAACAACTCTGCTGGGGATAAGTTAGTTGATGGGTTAGGAGTGATGTGCTGAACACTAAGAAGTTTTTCAACTTTCTCAGTGATGTCCCCAGGACCCAATTGCTGAAGCTTTTCCTTGGTAAAACGTACCATTCGTTCAGCCCGGCCGTTAGCGAAGGGTGCCCAGGGGCTGTCAGGGCATGTCTGATACCCAGTTGTGCTAGATAGGATTCAAAAGGTTGGATGTAAATTGAGGGCCATTGTCAGAGACAAGAACATCAGGTAACCCGTGGGTTACAAAAGCTTTTAAGCTGCTTGATGACAGCATCAGTTGTGGTGGATGCCATAGGGATTACCTCTAGCCATTTGGAATATGCATCTACTATAATAAGGAAGGTGTGCCCTCTGGTAGGGCCAGCGAAATCAATGTGAATCCTAGACCATGGGCCCCTAGGACATTCCCATTCCTGTTTGGGGCGAGAGGTGGGGCAGGCCTGACTACCTGACAGTTGGGACAAGATGCAACCCAGTTTTCAACCATTTTGTCAATACCTGGCCACCATACATAACTCCTGGCCAATCCCTTCATCCTTACAATACCAGGATGACCCTCATGTAACATTTCCAAAACCTCCTTTGCAGTTTTGCAGGAATAACCACCCTGTTACCCCACAAAATACATCCTCTTAATACAGATAATTCAGTTTGCCTGGATTTAAAAGGTTGGGCAAGGTGAGGTAGATCTTGAAGAGGCCAACCTTTCTTAATCCAGCCTATAATAGGAGCCAATAAAGTGTCTTTGGCAGTCTCTCTGGCAATTTCAGCAGTGTACTGGAAGCTTGGCAACAGTTTCTAGGAAAAAGGTGTGTGCCTCAGGTTCAAAGTCCTCCTTGTGACAAGGAAGTGGGCAACGACTCAAGGCATCAGCATGTCCAATGTCCTTGCCAGGCTTGTGGATAAGTTTGTATGAATAAGCAGCAAGAAATTCAGTCCACCTCAGCATTCTTGGTGACAGGATAGTGGGTGTAGGTTTGTCTCCTGCCACAATGCCTAACAAAGGTTTGTGATCTGTGACAATGGTAAATGTTCTCCCATATAAATACTCATGAAATTTCTTGATAGCTGCAACAATTGCCAATGCTTCCTTGTCCAATTGGCTGTAATTCCTCTCTGCTTTGGTCAAGTGTGAGAGTAAAATGCAATAGGGGCTTCCTCCCGCTGGGAAGCCTGTGGCTCAAACCCCCCACTCCAAAGGGGATGCATCACAAGTCAGTACAACAGGTAAATTCTCAGAGAACTGTATGAGTACAGCATCAGACGTGATTAGTCTTTTAATACTGTTAAATGCTGATTGTTCCTTCCTGCCCCAGACCCAAACAGACTTTTGTCAAGTAATCTGTGTAATGGTTCTGCAATGGTTGCCTTCTGAGGTAGGAACATGTGATAAAAGTTAATAAGTCCAAGGAAGGCTTGCAAATCTGTTTTGCATTTTGGTCTAGGGGCTTCTTTGATTGCTTGAACCTTGGCATCTGTAGGGTGGATGCCATGCTTGTCAATCATATAGCCCAAGAACTCAACCTTGTCAGTTCTAAGAGTGCATTTTTCTTCCTTGACTTTTAACCCCGCTTTCTTGAATCTGGTAAGGACTTCTCTGAGTCTCTCTTGTAATTGAGTGTCATTTTCAGCAGAGATTAACACATCATCAAAGTAAGGCACTACCCCTGGCAGTCCTTGGAGCATCCTTTCCATAAGGCTTTGGAAGATGCCTGGTGCCACGCTTACTCCAAACTGTAACCTTTACATTTGAAGGCACCTCTATGAGTCACAATGGTTTGGGCCTCTGCAGTGGCATCATCAACTGTTAGTTGTTGATATGCCTGGGCCAGATCCAATTTGGCAAAGACTGTACCCCTGCCAAGTGAATGTAATAAATGATGCACCACTGGAACTGGATATGCGCTCTGTTGAAGTGCATGGTTCAATGTCCCCTTATAGTCCCACAGATTCTCACTGACCCATCAGTCTTGACTGGTGTGACTATGGGTGTCTCCCATCTGGAGTGGTCAGTGGGCTCTAAAACTCCTTGAGCTATTAGTTTATCTAATTGTGCATCAATTTTTCCTTTAAGGCAAATGGGACCCTTCTGGGCTTTAAGCGAATTGGGGCACCTTGGGATCTAGGTTGAAAGTGATAGGGGTCCCCATATACTTGCCCAATCCGTCGCTGAAGACCTCTGGAAACTCAGACTTCAAGGCCTCCTCCCATTCAGTGTTGCTCACGTGATTGATGCCAGTCACCTCGATGCCTAGTGGATTGAACCACTCAAGTCCCAGCAAGCTTGGGGGTCCTTGTCCACGATGGTCAGGGGCAAACGTTTGGTGTGGCCTTTGAACTTCACGATGAATTCTCTTGTTCCAACTACTGGAATCTTGTTCCCTTGGTAGTCTTTAAGAGTCAGTGCTTGCTTCTGGAAATGCTTCTTCTGAATGTTGGGAAGTAGCCTGTGAATAGTGTCCCATGACACCATAGATAAATAGGAGCCTGAGTCCACTTCCATTTGGCAAGGCCTTCCTTCAATTAGTACCTTCACATGTACTTTTCTGCTTCTTAAGGGTGAAGAATGACCAATGGTGACTGTTTGATGAGTTTCATTCTTCCCATTTGCTTCTGTGTTTGCCCCATTTTCTCACTGAAGTTGTTAGGCTTGAAATCTTTGTCAGGAAACTTCTTTCTGCTTGGTGGAGTTCTGGATGATTTGCAGACTCTTGCTAGGTGACCTCTTTTTTCACAACGGAGGCAGATGGTATCAAAAACTTGCATTCAGTGGGGTGCCCCCACAACCTCTGCAATAAAAGTCTTGCCTCTTTCTTCCAAGGTCTTTCCTTTTCTTCTCCATTCTGAGTCTATAAATTCCTTCCTCCACCTCACTACAGTCTGAATCAGAATCTATTTGCTCGCAATGGGTTGTTGTGGATTTTTCCACATCAGGATGGCTTGGCCTTGTTAATTTTCTTCATGGCTGCTGCTGAGGACTTGGTAGCTTCCGCTGAAGAAGCTTCTTCTATGGCCTCCTTAAGCGTGATCTTAGGTTTCATTAATAATTTGCTCTGCAAAACCTTGTCTTTTAGGCCTAGAACAAATCGATCGCATGGCCTCTTCTAAGTTGATAAATTCACATGCACCCCAATGTCCCTTAAACTTGCCATGAAGTCATTAACGCTTTCCCCTTGATCCCGACGGTAGAATTCGTGTCTCTTAATGAGGCACGATACTTGTGCGTAATGGGCTCTTAATAACTTTTCTAAATCGGGCCAGTCCATTACCTTCACGTCTGCAGCTCCCGCCAATGCCTTCGCCATCTTGAAAATGGCCGGACCGCAGTGGGTGAGAAAGACCGCCTCTTCCGCTTGTGTCGGCGAGATCGTTTCCTCCAAATACATTTGGAAACGATCTGCATACGAGTCCCAGTCTTCTGCCGTCGGATCGAACGGGCTGGGGGTGTTCAGCACAGCCATCTCTCTCAGCTTTTCTCCGCATTGTCTTCTTCGGAAGGATCCCACCTTCGCCAGTGTTAGATTTGCATGAAGAGTCAGATGCGGAGTGCTTCAGTGAAGAGTTTATTAGTGACTACAGCTCATAACAGACCCGATTTGGCTGGCTGGCTGCTACTTATAGCCAGCAGCTGCAGTTGCCAGCCAATCAGAGTGCAGGGTTTTCCCGCACTATTTAAACCAATCATTTCTGACATTTTACAAGAACAGTTCAAACTTAACCAATGACATTCAAACCTGCATACATAACAGGCACCATTTCAAAAGTGTTTGTAATCTGTGGGACTCTTTTTACATTTTTTACTGACATAGAAGCTAAATATTTAATTACCCACTTCTTTTCCATTAATCACTTACTTTCCATTAATTATTCTCCTATAGCTGTTCCACTTCTCCCCACAAGACTCTCATAGAGATAAATGATTTAAAAACAAAGAAATATAATGCAAAAGCAAACCTGAGCTATGCCAGAGCAATGTGTTAATCAGTGAATATATTTGAATACTTTTATAAACTAAAGTTCAACAAAATTTTCATTGCACCATCTGCAGTATACATCATCCAAGACAGCTTATACTATAATATTTTCTTTATATTTCTTTAAGAATCATTCTTGGATTTACATTTTAAAATGATCATTTGAGTTAGAGAAAATTATTACACACTTTATGATGCAATTTCTATTCTATTTCAGTTTGTTGCTAGTAATACTTTAAAAAAAGATTTTTCTGAGAATATAGCACTGAAATTATGAATTAAAATACATTTAGTACATGTATAATTATACTATTGGTGTGCTTATTTTAATGGGAATACGAGTCATTTCTAGTACAATTGCTATAAAGCTGAATGCGGTATTAATGGTCTTATTCTTGTTTTAAAAAAGAAGCTAGAAGCTTGCTTGCCTATCTGATGTTATTCCTTCCTCTGCTCTTTACTAATTTCCTTCATCTTTCAGCAATTCATTAAAAAAAATTATACTTTTCTGGAAGTCCAATCACTGATATATTACCTTTAATTCACTAAACATGAAACCCAGTCAACTGAACATTTAAAAATGTATCACAAATGCCAGTGACTGGTTGATATGGGTTCCTGCCAGCATCCTAGGTATCAACCAAGTATCTTCTTAAAATATATGATGTTCTGAGTAGCGCAGTTTTTTGCAGTTCTGCTGGTGTTATTGCAGGAAGCTGCAATTTCTTGGTGTGTTTTGTAAAATTCTTGGACATGGTACCAAGTGCCCTGATGACAATGGGTATGACTGCTACATGTTTCATCCATAACTGTATAGTTGCGATGGCCAGGTCGCGATATTTCGTGATTTTTTTTAGTTCTTTCTCTTTGACTCTGGTGTCTCCTACAGCAATACCAATAAATTGTATGCTTTGGCCCTGAACAACCATAATATATGGCATGTTGTGTTCCAAATGGCGATCTGTCTGTATTCAAAAGTCCCACAAGATCTTCACCGTTTCATTTTCAATAACCTTTTCCACTTTATGTTCCCATGACTTTTTGGATACAGGTAGGATGTATTTTTTACACAATGACCAGTGGATTAATTTAGCAACTCGATTATGTCTAGCTTTGTAGTCAGTTTGCGCGATTTTGCTGCACTTGCATATTAGGTGTGAAACAGTTTAAACTTTGTCATTGGAAAGTTGGCAGTTTGGATTGTCAGTGAATTTTTGTATCTTTGCTTTCGTGGCATTAGTTTGTAGTGCTTGTTCTTGAGCAGCAAGTATTAAGCCTTCCGTTTCTTTTTTGATGGTTCCTCTCTTAAGCCATGTCCATGTCAAATTGTCATCACATTTTCCTTCCATGTTTTTCAAGTACTGTCCATGCAAAGCTTTGATTTTCCATCCATTTAATTTGCCATCCAGCTGTTTTTCCTTCTATTCTGCCTTTGTTTCTGTTGTTTTTATAATGTTCTCCGTTTTCACAGCCTGCAGCAATTTTTCTGTACTTTGGTTCACATAATCATTCAAACTTCGTTCTTCTTCTTCAATAGTTGGGTGGATTTGCAATAGCCTTCTGCCCCCTATTCTTCTTGGAAGGTATAACCTGTTGATGTCACTTCATGGATGTAAAGCATGGTACATATTCAAAAGTTTATGTGTTTTCCAGTCCAAGTTTTCCAGTTCAGCCACAGTCCAGTTGATGATTCTAGCTGGGTAGCATATCACTGGAACTGCCCATGTATTAATGGCTTTAATTATGTTTCCAGCATTCAGCTTTGATTTTAATATTTTGCGGACCCTCCTGATGTATTCCTTTTGTGTTGACTCACTTTTCCATTCAAGATATTATCTGCTTCCAATATGCCTAGGTATTTATAACCATCATTCTTTGCTAATGCTTTCATGATGCTTCCATTTCCCAGTTCTATTCCTTCTATTTTTTTCCATTTTTCCTCGCTGCATGGATAGTATAGCACATTTTTCAAGACCATTCTGCTGTCGTTGCTGAACAGTTGAACTGTGTTGAGTATTGATTCAAGTTCAGTAGGGCTTTTCGCATAGTTTTAAGTCATACATGTAGAGTAGATGGTTTATCCTGCCATGTTGGCTTGAGATTTGGTAGCCCAGTTTTGTGTTTCATAGGATTATTGTCAGTGGAATTAATGTGATGTTGAACAGTAGTGGTGAAAGTGAGTCCCCTTGGAAGATTCCTTGTCTGATGTTGACTTCACCAATGTTCTCCCCATTTGCTGTTAGAACTTTTTCCATTTTTGCATATTTGCTTTCAAAAATGTACAAATATTTTTGCTGATTCCAAAGTTTCCCTGACAGCTGTGGGGTAATGTGTCAAATGCTTTCTTGTAATCTATCCATAGCATATTTAAATTTGTTCTTCATTTTGCATTTTTAGTACCATTTTGTCAATGAGCAGCTGATCTTTTGTTCCTCTTGATTTTTTGTAATCTCTTTTTTGTTCTACTGGGTACAAACTGTTTTCCATCAGATGACTGAATACTGAATTTGCCA
Source organism: Naja naja (assembly GCA_009733165.1). Classification (NCBI taxonomy): domain Eukaryota; kingdom Metazoa; phylum Chordata; class Lepidosauria; order Squamata; family Elapidae; genus Naja; species Naja naja. The sequence goes on along the minus strand of CM019153.1, from coordinate 1,664,158 downwards.
GTACTCTTGTAAAAAATTTGAACATTGTTGGCAGACAAGTAATTGGGCGATAGTTGCTTGGTTCTGTGCCCTTTTCTGGATCTTTCATTATCAAGTATGTTCAGCCAGCTGTTAACCATTCTTCACTTGTTGCATTTTGAAGCATTTAATCAAATTGAGTGGCCATGCAGTGATGGAGGCTGATCAGATATTTTAACCAGTATCCATGCAGTTTGTCCAGGTGAGTTGCGCTCCAGTTCTTGACCTTCTTTACTTGTTGTGCAGTGCACAACAAGTAACTGCAGGGCACCCCTCTTTCCTTCACCACTACTACAGGGTGGCTTTAGCTCCTATCTGGGCCCTCCAACAGGGAGAACTTGGCGTGGGAGCATGGAGATCTGCTCCTCATATCTGATATTGCTGCAACATCAGCTGGAAATACAGATGTATAACTATTGAGTTCAGTGAAGTTAACCTGAATTTCATGATCAGTGGCTACAAAGTGCCAAGGCGATTGAAACCTTGCTTCTTTTTATACATATGAATGCAATTAAAAAGGAACAGGGTTTGATCACTTGGTCATGTCCACTATTTTAAAATCAGTGACCATTGTTGGAGACATCCCTATGGTTTCCAGTTAATTAAGACCCACATGAAAAAGAAAAAGGTGAAGAAAAATATGAAGAAAAACCATTTCTTCATATTTTCCTACTGTCTTTGTATAACCACCTCCACCTTTCACTCTTCACGCCTCAGTTTGCTGTGATAAAATGAAGGGAGACTTCTACAAAGTATATACTTTCTATTTCTTAATGTATTTTCCATTATAGCTATGATTTGTTGGTTTAGAAGAATCCTTTGTATGAAAGCAAGCTGTGCAGTTTATCTAGTTTTCCTGAGGTAAACCATACGGTCAGAAAAGGGGAATGGTCTCATAGTTATTCATTTATTAAAGACCTCCATAACAAAAAAAAATCAAATCTACTAACAGTTGGGCTTATTGGTAAATAGATGACTGCTTAGCTAGATGTGCCTTAAGTCAAAAGTAGGCCAGTGCTCCATGGATATTTTAAGTAAGACAAGTATCTTTCAACACAACAATGGGAAACAAATTGTCAAGCAAAGTAAAATCCTGATGCATCTTTAAAAGCTATTCTTCTTTTCAATATCCTGCAAGACTATGTGCCTTAAAATATTGTTTAACTGGTCTATACACAGTTGCAATTCATAGGAATCTTTTAAAAATTATTTATTTTGGCACAGCAGATTGACACTGATATTGCACATTTTAATAGTTTGCTGCTGCTACTATTTTATTGAAAATCCGGGACTATTCTAATATGAACATTTTTTAAAATATAAACTGTACCTATTAGGGATTTTTTTTCATTTAAAGCCTAAAAGTTAATAATTAGAATATTTTAAAATCAGTATTAGCAAAGACTAACTAAATATACAAATAATTTTATGCTTATGAATGTAACCAGCATTCATTTTGATGTTGACTCTTTGTGCATTTTCCATATTTGTATATGTGACATACCAATAAAAGAGTATGATGACTATGCTCAGATATCTTTGGAAGATTATGTACAAAGCTGATATAAAGAACCAGTTAAAACAATGGATATAGAACTGCGCCACTATGAATACACATGTGAAAGTTGTGAAATACTGTAGAGGACTGATAGACAGGTCAATACTATATAGTAAGGGAAAGTTTTCTTGAGAGTAGTATTCCAACTTGAATAGAATGAGCTGGAAGGGATCTTGGAGGTTTTCTAGTCCAGCCCCCTGCTTATGCAGGAGACCCTATACCATCTCAGACAAGTGGCTGTCCAGTCTCTTCTTAAAAGCCTCCAGTGATAGAGCACCCACCACCTCTGGAGGCAAAGCTGTTCCACTGGTTAATTGTCCACACTGTTAGGAAGTTTCTTCTTAATTCCAGGTTGCTTCTCTCTTTGATTAGTTTCCAATCATTATTTCTTGTCCTGCCCTCTGGTGTTTTGGAGAATAATTTGACCCCCTCTTCTTTGTGGCAGCCCCTCAAATACTGAATCATAAACAGTAATTAAACCCCTTTCAGACTCCCCTCCCAATCTATGAATGCTTTGGGTTTGGGGAGGTTCTTATCATGGAATTTCTTTACTAGCCTGTCTACTCTCACTATAAAAAGGATATTGAGACTCTAGAAAGAGTGCAGAGAAGAGCAACCAGGATGATTAGGGGACTGGAGACTAAAACATGGTTACAGGAACTGGGCATGGCTAGTCTAGTGAAGAGAAGGACCAGAGGAGACATAGTAGCAGTGCTCCAATATCTGAGGGGTTGCCACAGAGAGGAAGGGGTCAAGCTATTTTCCAAGGCATCTGAAGGCCAGACAAGGAATAATGGATGGAAACTGATCAAGGAGAGATTCAACCTAGAAATAAGGAGTAATTTTCTGACAGTGAGGACAATCAACCAATGGAACAGCTTGCCTTCAGAAGTTGTGGGAGCTTCATCACTGGAAGCTTTCAAGAAGAGATTGGACTGTCATTTGTTAGAAATGGTGTAGGGTCTCCTGCTTGGGTGGGGGTTGGACTACAAGGTATCTTCCAACTCTGTTAATCTGTAATCTGATGCTCTTAACCCAGGTGGCCTCTGATAAAGGATATCCTTTCAATTGCACTAAATATTGTAACTTACCATTATAGAGCCTAGAATCTAAAATCCGCTTTACTTCATAATGGTTCACCCCTTCCACTACTATGGGCTTTGATACGACTGAAGCTATCAATCTCAATGTAGATCCAACTTCTGGTTTTAAAAGGCTACTGGGAACACCAGGTGCACCTTCCCCAAAAGGCGGGCAAGTTTTAGTTCCACAGTAACTGGATTGATTACCTTTATGATGGGGAATGGCTCCACAAACTTAGGACCTAGTTGTTTGCAGAGCAACTTTAGCCTTAAGTACTTTGCAGAGAGGTAAACCTTCTCCCCGATCTGGAATGGTCTCTGCAGGGCCTGTTTCTTATCAGCTTGCTCTTTGTAGGCTTCTGTTGCTTTTGCCAGTACTCGTCTTACATTTCCCCACCAATTCTGCAATGAACTAACCCACTCTGTTAGACTAATGGAAGAGGGTGGCTTGTGGGGGTATTCTGGCATGGGGACAAAGTTATCCCATTGACTACCCATTGGTATTCAGATGAAAAACTGAACTAAGCCCTGGGAAGACCCAATGGACTTTAAGAACTCCCTCCAGAACTTAGCTGTGAATTGGACCCTCTGATCTGAAATAATTCTGCATGGGACCCCATGCAACTAGTAGATATGGCTCAGGAACAACGTTGCCAGTTTGTGGAGGGATGGTAATCTGGGGCAGGTGATGAAATGAGCCTGCTTGGAAAATAGGTTGATCATTGTCCAAATCATGGTATTCCTTCCACTTTGCAGCAGATCGACTATGAACTCCATCATGATCTCTTCACAGGGCTGGTGGGCTCAGCTACATACTGCAGCAACCCAGGGGGCTTTCCTGATCTTTTCTTGATCATTGTACAGGTTGCACAATTCTTTACATAGCTTTCATTCTTGGACATCAGAACTGTCTCTTAACCAGGTTCAGGTTTTCAGGAACCCAAAGTGCCCTGCCTGCCTGGCATCATAGATCCTCTGTAGGACTTGCATCCACAGGCTGTTAGGGAGTATAGTCCCCTCAAGGACCAGCCTCTCCACCCTTCAAGAAATAAGTATAGACTCTTGAAAACATTGTATTTCAAAAGCAATCTTTTATTTGAAGAGAGGTATAAGCAAGTCAAAATTCAAAGCAGGATCTGAGGCCCCTCAGGGCATGCAACTATGATAAGGGAATCAGAACCCCCTCCTAACAGTCTGATGTGGATTCCACCAATCCGCAGGTGTGAAGATGTTATTTTACCAGTGCCTCTGGGAAAACAGATAAGGAAAAGTTCCCAGGGCTATCTTCCAGCACTGCAATCCACATGGCTCCTTCTCTCCTTGCATCTCCCCAAGAGAAGAGAATTTTCCAGGCATCCAGGGCACCCGGCAATGGTTGTTAATTGTGTAAAAGTTTATACAAAAGACAATATAAGAAGTAGGATATTTAGGATACATAGAGAGGCAAACAATTAAATGTATTAAACCCAACCCCGCTGCTTTCTTCTACCGAAGAATGGCAGATACATGGATCTGAGAGTCCCCTTCCAGGCCAACTCATTCCTAATGGTCAAGAACTGCAGGTGTTCCTTGAACCAGGAGTCACTTTGCAACTCTGTTTTGAGTTTCTGGGTCAGTTCCTCCTCTGGTGTGTTTACTTGTCACGCAGCTCATCATCATGTGGTCACCTGGGCTTCTTTCTGGGGTATGGGAATAATTGCATTAACTGCCTCCTCCCGAGTGCTCTTGTACTGGGGCATTCTCGAGAGGGTGTCAGCCAGAAAGTTTTCTCCTCCTGGGAGGTATTTCAAGATGAAGTTTAATTGGCTGAAGTACTGCACCCAACAAACCTGCTTCAGTGAGAGTTTGCAAGGTGTTCCATTACCTCCAGCTGGTACAGAGGTTCCACACCCCAGATGCTCATGCAGTCAAACCACTCTCTCAGCTGCTGTACCGAAGAGCTCCAAAGCATGGTCAAATATTTCCACTCCCTTGGCTCATCCAAGTCTACCACTCTCTTTTCTCTCCACTGAGAGGGTTGGACCCCCTGTACTTGGGGCCACCATGGGGAGCTTGACTTGTGCTGCTGCATGGCTCTCCTCCACCAGCATTCATCTGCTGCAAGGAAGGGGCTTCCCCCAGTCAGTGCTTCCTCCAACTTCTCTGTCAGTTGGGCCTCCCTGCACTTTTGGCTGTGCAATCACCAGCAGGGTGACCTCACTTGCTTGGGCTCCTCCTTGCATGTCACTGGTTCCTCCACTGGCTTGCTGGTGGCTTCTTTCCCCTTCTTCTCAGTCACCTCTTCCCTTCCTCCTGAATAGACTGGGGTGGAAGGCCAGGGTTTAGGAGTCCTGGAGGTTTGACAAGTTTTAGGAGTGTTGGTTTAATGTCATGCTTCTGAGTAATGCTCCCAACCAATTCAAGACTCTGAGGCCTTGGCTTGTTCAAAAATCCAGTTTATTGGATACATCGTATCGGCACAGTCAAAGGTGAAACCAAAGCTGAGTAATTCCCATGTTTTTGGTATAATTAAAGAATAGATACTGGCCACCCCCCCCCTTGTGTCACAGGTCAAGTTAGCCAACCAAGCAGGTTCTCAGCACTCCCTCCTGTTGTTGCTAGGTCACGCTGATTTGGCCTATCGTTGTTATGTCTGGCACATTGGAAGAAAACATTCTACATTCCACAAGTAGACTAAAAAATGAAGCAAAAAATATGGCTTCAGCTAGTGTCGTTTTGAGAGTTGATAATAGAATCTCCTACAACCAACACTCGCCTTCCTTCTTTGGGAGGTGCAGTCTGGGTTGCTTTTCTGTTTATCACAGGTGTGTTTGTTGATGTGACTTTTTTTAGGGAGATATTATGAGGTGTCTTTTCTAGGTGTCTGCATGTTTTCTTTGAGGGGGAGGTTGTGGGTCTGTGTATTTTCACCTGGGAGGAAAAATCAATTGCTCAGTTTTAATGGGGCTGCTTCTAGTTGAGTTCCTGGTAGGGGTTTGCTAGATGTATGCTGCTTCTTTCTTTGATTATTGTGTTTCCTTTCATGTGTGACATGCCTCCATTTGTCTTCCTCCAAGGCTTTATCAGCAGGGCCAAATCCTTTAGGAGTTATTTGTTCATTATTTGGTTCAATTTGGGTATAGTTTCTTTTGCGTAGGTTGGAGTTTGACTAGAGTTGCCTCTAGTTCCCTTACTTTTTCCTCTAGCAGCTCACATATTTTACATTTAATACATGTATAATTTGGGTGTTCTTTGGGCATAAGCACATACATGAAACATATATTGCATAGTATCAGTCACCCATGAGTTTGTTTCTTTTTGCTGGTTCTTTTAAGGATAAAAACAGTGTTTCTTTTGTTTTTTTCTATCCTTTTTTCTGCCTTTTTGTGGTCATTTTTCTTACCTTGTTATTTATTTAACTTGCTTACTGTTATCTTAGTTTTATTTACCCTTTTCTTCCCTATATTTTGATCAACTGATATTTGAGAGCGAATTCTGGTATTTTTGAAATGATGTAGTCATTGATGTATAGTAGTTAAGTTGAATGGAAGTTTAGAACAGGAACAAATCACTGGTGCACAATAGATGAACAACTTTTATTTCCTTGGATCTAATCAGGATTTATTTATTTATCTATTCATCACATTTCTCACCTAAGTGATAATATATAGTGAATTCTCAGCTACCAAGAATCACAAAGTGTTAGAACTAATAATCATAATATTGATTTCAAAATCAAAACCTGGAACTACATGTACCATTGTAATTGCTGTGCATTGAGAAGCAAAGCAGAAAAAAGAATATAGCTGATCTCATTCTCTTTATATATATATTCAAATTAGATATGCCCTACTATTTTAGTAAATTCTGTAAAATATTACTGTCTCTAAAATAGGCATGCAGTAGTAAGAAACTAGCAAATTGCATTTCAGAAAATTTGAAAAAATGTTGGAGGTGCTTGACCTGAAGTTTAACATAGCCAATGAAGCATCCAATTTAACATTTGGATAGATGTTGTATGTTCGGATGGGAAATTCAAAGTATATTATTGAAAAACAGAACAATGATGGATGTCAGGGAAAAATAAACAAATTGTTCATCTTTAAACCTCTAATCTAACCACTTTTGAATAATAAGTTTCAATATTTATGCAATTACTATTTAATTTTGCAAGCTCACCTTTAGATTGTAAGTATTCAGCACATGCATATGCTTGTTTTAATCTGGGCAAATAGATGTAAGTCAAAAGCCATGCTTCTTGAAACATATTTTATTCGTAAAATACAGATAATTAAGCATTTTAAATAGGCTAATTATCTCTGGGTTATATTTATGTGCTAATGTGCTTGCTTCCTTTATAATCTCATACTAACTTGCTTTCTAAGCTCATTATATAACATATCTTGTTTCCTCTATGCAGTAGTAGTGTCTGAACATAAAAACTACATAACCCTACCAATTTTGCTAAGTTTGGTCAACTATATTTATGTGAAACATTTTCCTGGCCAGACATTCCTTTCTAGCAGCTTCTCTGCAGTGGAATAAAATTTTGTATTTCTTTATCTTTGCCCATAAATTGTGCTTACAAAGTCCCAGTTATTAACTCACAATATTGGCAAAATACTGTGATCTATACTGGCCTTGGATTTTAATTTGAATATTATTTACATAAATAAAACATGCAGGATAGTATTAGTAAAGTGGTATTAAATACATGCAGCTTGGAATACATCTGAACTTGTATGTGTGTGTTTAAGTTATATTGGCACAAGTTCATATGTAACCTAAAGCATGTGGTGATTATAAGTCTTCAATAAGTGCATTTAAATCATGTTTCCACTTTTTCTTACCTTCTCAGTAAAGTTCTTGTTCTGTAATCTTGCCTATATTGGTTTTCCAAATAACATCAGAGAAAGTGAACTCTATTGTCCAACATAGCAACCTGTCTGCAAGGGATAGTGCTCTTGAAAGTTGATTTTCAGAGTCAGCTTTATTTTTTTAAGCCATTTCCACCAGTGGTGGGATTCAAAAACTTTTACTACCAGTTCTGTGGCCATGGCTTGGTGGGCGGGGCAGGGGAAGGATACTGTAAAGTCTCCATTCCCACCCCACCCCACTAGCCTGCTTTCCAGCTCCGTTCTCCTGTGCAGGGCAACAAAAGAAGACCCAGCCAATCAGCTGGGACTTGGGAGGCAGAGAAGAGATGGGGACAGGACCAGTCAGAGGTGGTATTCCAAACTACTCAAAATTTCCACGACCGGTTCTCCGAACTACTCAAAATTTCCGCTACTGGTTCTCCAGAACTGGTCAGAACCTGCTGAATACCACCTCTGATTTCCACTGATTGTCAGGAATGTGTCTTCATATTATTGACACAAAAGCACTGATTAACAAATTGGGAGTTACATTCCCTACCATTGTCTCTCCTCCCTTTCAGTCTAGAGAATTTCGCCTCTCTACAGATGTTAATCCGGTAGCTCTGTTATAAACTGACAAACAAAATTATAAGAAGTTACAGTTTTTAATGCAAAACATTTCATCTTTCAGCCTTGATATAGGAAAAGTACATATTCTAAGGTAGATGTGGGAAACTGTGGCCTTTTTATGACTTATGGACTTCCATAAGTCATAAAAAGACCAGAGTTCCCTACATTTATTCTAAGTGCTGACAGTAAAAGGAGAATAACTGATATAGACTGTGGTAGGTCATTCTCACCATATGAATTCCAAATGGGGGTTCAAAATTGCTTAGATTTTAAAATTTTGCATAAGGAAAATAAATTCTAAGATGTTGATTGTTATGTCTGCGGGTGTTATGTCCCTTCTTCCCACACCTCCTGCAGACAGTGTTCTTATGCTGACACATGGCCTGTGGGTGATTCTTGCCACAACCCATGCACGAAGGTGGCTTCTGAGTGGCAGCCATGTCGCAACTCTTGCTGGCCGCTTTTAACTTATGGACATTGTTGTTGTTGTCATCGTCCTCTTCAGTGTCTTCTCGTAGTTCCATCTCTTCGCAATGGATGGTTGCCCCCTTCTGACCATCTGTGGGCTGTTTGATTTCTGGATCTCATCCGTCCATCTGCTGGACGATTCAACTGCCCCCTCCAATGCTGTTTGTAGAGAAAACGTTAGTTTGGTGAGTAATCATCTTTGTAGTTTAACGTCCTGCACCTCACAGATCAACGTGTCCCTGAAGGCTTCATCTAGGTTGCTGAATTCACAATATATGGCTGCCTTCCTGGGACTCCTAACTTCTACAGTGTATTTCTGAGGCATAAGGCATCTGTCGCAGAATCACTCCACAGACTTTTGGACAAAAAGGTAGCATGGAACTGGGGGCGAAAAGAAGCGGCTGCATTCAAGGGAGTAAAAAACTTAATTTCTTCGGACAGCATTCTTGCACAATACAACTAAAACCTGCCACTAATCCTGACTTGCGATGCATCACCATTCGGGGTCAGCACAGTCCTGAGTCATCAATTCCCAGATGGTCATGAAGCCCCAATAGCATTCTTCTCCAGAACGCTATCCTCCACTGAAAGCAACTACAGCCAGCTCGACAAAGAGGCATTGGCTGCAGTTGCTGGTGTCAAATGGTTTCTTTCTTCTTCTTTTTTTAAACAAGTTTTATTCAGTTTTCTACATTTTAACACCTCTTTTTAGTGAACAGCATGATTACAAGTTCCACACATACAAACAAATATGACCATGGTTACGTATTCAATTTTTATATTCAATTTCTAGTCTTAACAATATTTTTATGCATTTTCTATTTTGTTATATTATTCTAAGTGCTTATCTCATAATTTAATTCACAGATATTGACTTCATAGTTATTGTGCTATAAAACTTTTAATTGTCACATTTGTATAATCCACTTGAATTCTAATTAGTAATACTTCTTCTATAAATTGGTTTCCCCCCTTTAATATCAATTTAAGAGCGCCACCTGCGAGTTACATATTCATTAATTATTTCCCCTTTTGAATCACATCAAATATTTAACATTTTATTACCTACAACTTTAAGATTACTAATCCCCTTTAAAACTATATAACACATGTAAATCAGATTCTGCATGGTTTCCCCTTCTTAATTCCATAAAGTTTATCTATCATTTCAGAAAAGAAAAAGGACATATTTATCTGCTCATTTGATCCTAAACCCTAATACCAATTTCATTTTCAGCTCTCCTCCTATATTATTTCATTTATTTCAATCTATTTATTCTATTAAGTATTCCATTCATACTTAAACCAACAAAAGTGAAAAAAAATCAGCATTCCAACCCTCATAAGTATTTCAATATATTTGATAAACGTATTCCATATATTTGTTGTATTTACCTCTTAAACATAAAGGAAGAGAGCATTACCAAAAATAACAATTCTATTATCCATCTTATATGTCCCCATTTCACAACTACAGATTTATCTATATTATTCCCCAGCACCTTGCAGAATCCCCTCTCCCAATATCATTCAGCCATTATCTATGTGTAAGAAATTTGCCCCCATTTTTAAAAAATTCCCATATTCCTTTATTCCCAAATCCTGTTTCTTCTCCCTTCTTTCCCCCAACATTTCCCCTTTTATTATTTCACTCCAGTTTTTAACCCCCTCTCTCTTTTTGGCTATCTTCCACCCTTTGAATTTCTGCTGACTCTTTTCCCCTTTTTTATTTTCTGGATATTTCCCTTTTTAATCAATTTCTCAGACCTCCGATATTTATTCCCAATTCTTTTTCTCTTTCCTTCTGGATTCCTTTGTTCTCAATGGTGATTAAAGATGGCCCCTTCTGAAATTTGCTCCACCCTTTCTTCTGTACTTTGTCTTTGTTGTTCATACTCTGCAATCGCCTCTTCAAAAAATTTAAAAAACGAAGCCCAAAGTTTCACCTCTTTCCTGTAAAGTTTCCTTGATGTTTCCAAGTTCCATTTTTAGTGCCTGAAGAGATATTGCCATTTTACAATTTTCTATTTAATCCAGTTAGTGTCTTTAAAGTTAATTCTCAACAGTCCACTTTTGTTTCCTTCCTCTCAACTTTTAATCCTCAGCTAGTCCAATTCCAAGTCCATAACAGAATCAACAATTAATCCAAGGGCAGAATCTTCATATATCTTTCTTTACTTCAATATTTCAATTTTCCAAAACTCTTACTTTATTGTATCAATTTTCCTTGTATTTTTAGAGTCTTTTTAAAAAAAGAAAGTCACATTAAATTTAACTCAGATGGCACTCTTTGTTCTAACAAGTCCACACCTCCTCTTTTCTTTTCCTTCCCAGTTATTCAGAGCTTTTCAAACCACAGTCCTCCAAAAAGATCCAATTAATATAAATTTCCTCTTTAGCAATCTTTAGCAATCTATAGTTCAGCTTAAATTAGTGCTTATATGAAATCAAGATATACTCATCCAAATAAGTTGTGTAATTCTTCCTACAGCTTCTACCTCTCTCAGCTCAAAGCTCCATCGCTGTCGAAGACAATTCACACCCTTTTTTTTACTTCTTTCAATTCGCCGCTTTGAGTCCTTTCTTAAAGATACTTTGTAAAGTTAATCCAGAGGGTAATTTCCATTTGATTATATCATTCTGTTCCTCCTGCTGTTCACTTCTTCCACTCTCTCCTGCCCAATAATTATTCCAGTCTAATCCTCCCCTTCAGGGTGGCCATTTTGGACCACTGCTTCAGGTGTCTTCGGGAGGGAGATTTGCCAAGCCAGGGAGGGGATTTGCGGCTCCCCTCTACCCGGCTGATGGTCTCCCCTTCCTCCACCACCCCTACGAGGCAGCTTCTGCCCCAAATCTGAAAGATCGGGGCTCTCCGATGCCAAAGCACGGACCAAAGCCACGCATGATCGCGGTCAGCAATCCATCTGCAGGGAGGCTCAAAACTGGTCACCCGTCCCAAGTGGTTTCATGAGTAGGTCTATGGGAGGAAATTTGAGCTAGTGACAGATCATAAACCACTGTTAGGATTAATCGCAGGTGACCGACAAATGCCACAGGGCCTGTCCTCAACAATGACATGATAGATGGAGTTTCTATCAGCTTATAATTACCGCCTCACACACCAACCTGGCACTGCACTAAGCCATGCAGATGTACTCAGCTGATGCCTGCTACCCCAGATGGTAGAGGATCCAGCCCCAGCAGCAGCAGTGTTATTGATAGAGAACTTGCCTCCTGGAATCATCACGGACACAGAAGTAGACAAACAATCAAAGAAACAATGGACAATCGCACAAGTACTAGACTGGGTGTGGGGAGGGTGGCCCAAAGAACCAGCCAGTATGGAATTCAAGCCGTACCACACAAGGCAACATGAACTGTCAGTCCTGAAGTGTTGCCTGTTGTGGGGAAAATGCGTAGTGATTTCCCTGAAGTTAAGGAAACAATTGCTGGAGGTATTATATGAGGGCCACTCCGGGATAGTGAAGATGAAAGCACTGGCCCACAGCTACCTCTGGTGGCCCGACCTGGATAGGGACATCACAGAATGTGTAGTGCTGTATGAACCATGCCAGGAATCGAGACCGCACACATTTACCTCCTGCCACATCATCCCAAAAATGGGAAACACCCAAGGCCCCTTGGTCTCTAGACCACTGTGATAGATATAACAGGCTTCCTATTGCTGACTGATATATCTCTTGATCACAGGCTTCACTTTCGTCCTCATCCAGACTGTTATGAAAATCTGTACTCATAGGTGATGGAGCAGTATTGTAATCTTTCATGTTATATCTCTCCAACAACTGTTCAATTTTTCTTTGTTGACTGAGAATATAAACACCTTTCTCAGTTCTTTGTATCTCTACACCAAGGTAATTTTTTATTTCTCCCAAATTTTTTAATTCAAATTTCTTTTCCAACTTATTAGCAAATTTGTTTACCTGTGATACATCCTTTGCAATGAAGCAAAGATCATTCACAAATACTAATAGTGGACAATCCCCAGCTTGTAACTTTCCAGTGTGTATGCAACCATCAGCCTTGCAACTCTTGAACCCAAGGCCTTTCAATGCCTTATCTAAACATATATTCCAATTCCTGGCTGACTGCTTCAGCCAATAAATGGCCTTGTTCAATTTATACACTGTGTTAGGCTTTTAACTTTCATACCCTGGTGCTTGAACCATGTAAAGTTCTTCCTCTAATTCTGCTTTGAGGAATGCAATGCATTTCCTAGCAGAATACCTATCAGGAGGAATCCCCTTGTTCCATCGCTCTGATCTGCATTGCATTGACAGCACCTGTACTTCCACCCTCTCTTGCTTCATATCTTTTTCAGCTGCTCCTCCCTGAACACTGACACTGTCACTAAGCGAGTTACCATCACTAAGTGGATCACCACCACTAAGTGAATCATTCCAGAAATTTGCATCAATTCTGTTCCAATTTTGCTCTGCAAAGCTAGCAGACCTTAAAATCACTATTCTCTTTGAGCCTGGCTCGTAGCCCACAAACCTGAGCTATCCAGCCTTTTGGAATATGCACCATGCATTGTTTCCAAACACCCTTAAATGTGCCAGAGATGGTTTTCTCCCATATAGCACTGCATATGGAGTATCATTAATGGAGGAACTCCACAACCTATTAATTAAATAATTAGCAGTCAACATGGCTTCACCCCAATATGACCTGCTCAGACCAGAATCCTCTAGCAGTGAGTCCTTCCTGGTTTGTAGGACTCCATTCCGCCTCTCAACAACACCATTCTCAGCTGCTGTGTATAGATTTGTTCATCTGTATTTTATTCCTAAATGTCCCAATCACTGTTGAAACTTGTTGACATGAATTCTGAACCTCTGTCAGTTTGCAGCTGACATACCTGTTGCTTATACCTTCTTTCTGCAAAGTTTACCCATTGTTTAAATTTCTGTAGCATCTCTATTTTACTCTTCAGTAAATAGCAGAACCCAAACCTGCTATAGTCATCTACAATGCCTAGTGCATACTTTGCTCCTCTCAAACTGGCTTGCATTGGCCCAACCAAATCTGCATGTACCAGCTCTAAAGCTCTTGTTGTCTGCCTTGTGCTACTTTTGCTTACTGGGAATGCCTAGGACTTTTGATACTGCACAATCCAAATATGTCTTACATCCTTTTACATTCAACCCTTCTGCAAATTGTTCCATCTTTTGAACAACTTTGAAGCTGGCATGGCCAAGCTTTCTGTGCAAGAGGTGAACATGTGAATTATGCTATGCCACATTGTCAAATGTTTGTGCACACCAAACATTTTGTCCCTGCAATACATAAAGATTATCTTACGTTATGCCCTTTGCATATACTTTGCCATTTTGCTTTATGATACACTGCCCATTTACAAATGTGGTCTCAAATCTTTGCTTGTGTAAACTAGAGACACTCAGCAAATTATGCTCCATTTCAGGCACACAGAAAACTTCATTGAACCTTTTTTCCAGATATGGAATTTGCACACTGCCTCTTCCAATGCCTTTTTTCCATTTGCCAAGGCTACTGCATCTCCAGCAGCTGTATCCATCATGTAAAACAATTTAGAATTTATTAACAATTGTTTAACTAGCCCCACTTTCAATTAACCATTGATCTCTACTATTACAATTGCTGGCTTTTGCCACAGCAATTTGTCCATCTGGTTTTCTTCCTTGCAAACTGCTTCTATCTTGCATAAAGTTTTTCCTTTGCAAACAGTCTCTTTGCAAATGTGTCTTTTCTTCACAGATAAAGCACTGCTTCTGTTGCTGGGCTTTCTGCTTAGAAACCCTTTGCTTGGCAGTAATCTGATATCTTCTGCTGTTTTTCTCTTTTCTGAAGTTGCTCTTATCTCTCCATTGCTTGAGTCCCCACCTCAGGAATTTATCCTCCCACTTGTCTTGTTCAGTAATTAGACAAGATTTAAGGGCTTCAAAATGCAATGCCTGCTCTGGTTTGCATTCAAATACTGTACTGAAGAAACAATATTCCATGCATCATCTAGACTGTTTAAAACCAAAAGCACTTTATGAGGTTCAGGAATCTGCATTTCACGCTGTTCTAACTCCCCAAACAAAGTTTGCATGTTTACAAGATGCTGTTCCAGAGGTTCTCCTGGTTGCAAATGTGCTCAGTATAACTTTCTTGATAATTGTACAATATTGTATGCAGACACACTCACACGCACACTTCTTAACTTCAGCCAGACCTCCTTTGCAGTCTTTAAATCAGCTTCATTGATAAACTGTTCATCTTGTAAACTTAAGATGATATAAGCCATTGCTTTATCATGCTGCCTCCGATCTGCAGCAGCTAATGGCGCTTGGGGTGGGTTTTCCACAATATCCCACAGTTCTTTACCTTTCAGAAAACATTCCATCTTTGCAGCCCAAATTATATAATTCTTCTGTCCCAATTGAGGCAGAGAGTTCTCCTTAATTTTCCTTGCCATCCTGCAAGCTTTCTTCTCTGCCTTGCTTCTTCTTGTAAACACAGGCAGTCTCTCTCAGCTTAAATTACAATTCAGTCTTTTTGTGCGTTGCTGGGCTGGGCCCATAATCAGTTAGATTTTGCAGCAGAAATTCAAATCCAGAAAACACACAGATGACTGATTCAACAGGATTCATTAACTTCTTTATATACTAACATATACTAACATATTGAAGTAAAGTTTACAATACCAATAGTAGATTGTTCCAACATGGAAAAGGTTACAAGCAAAAACACAAGCAGCAGCTCAGAGCAGATATCAGTTTGGTTTTTTTAAAGCTGAGAGCATGGAACTAAACTACACACTGACTCTCTCTTTAAGTTTCAGCCCCCAATTCAGCTCTCATTGGTTGACTTGTTAACTATGCCTCTGCCAGTTCACAAATTTCTGACACTTTAGATATTGACAGTTCTAACATACAATGTTTCAATATACTCCTTCCGTCTTTGTTTGATCTGTATTGAATCAGTTGCTATCTATCTCTTTGCATATGCATACCAGTTTGAGGTTGGAATCTCCTTCTTTCAGAGTTCTTTTGAAATATTTCTGAATATTTGTCTGTTTTCATTTTCCATGTCTTCACAAATGTTGCCATATTACTTCTTATTCTTCTAACAGCTCTCTGAAACTCTTTTTGTTAAAGTTCCTTTCTGAGATTTTGTCTTTCTTACCTTTGTCTTCTCTTCTTAGCAATATTCATTCCAAAAATTTCTGCTGTCCTATCAATGAGGTTCAGGACTTCAAAGAGACTCCTGATGTTCTACTTGAAAACTGTGGGTATATGTTCAAGATCATATCTTGGAAACTAACTGGATTTCTTCATTTTCTTTAGCTTAACTTAGAACTTGCACATAATCAGCTTGTGATGTATTTCAAAGTCAGTATCTGATCATGTCTTTGATGTTAAGCTCTTCTACATCCAGAGGAGTGGCAGAAATTTATAATCTTTATATACTGATATATATATTAGTATATTATTTATATATATATATATATATATATATATATATATATATATATATATGTCTGTAATGTTTCCAATGTTGACGTCAGTCACTAATCACAAGTAGCACATCTTGCTTGTATATCTTATAGATTTCAAACTGAACTTGATCATCTTCTTCTGCCTTGGTAGTTGGAGCATAAACTTCAATGATTGTCTGTGAGAAAAATCATTAAAATAAACTGACAAGGAGATCCATGAACAAATTTAGAGCTGTTTATTAAGCTTTTGCAAAAGCGGAATACCAGCATCAAGAGATATTAAGATACGGACTTCCAATGTTACAATAGAGATTTTTATACAGTTTCAAAAGGTCTAACATCTGTTTCTAACCATTATCATATTCTGTAATCTCATTGATCAGGATCAGAGGTGAGGTAATTGCAGAAAAAGCAGAAGCAGCAGAGACCCTGGGAAAATCCCCAAAAAATTCTGCAGGAAAATTCCCCAACCCATTTTCCTACCGATCAATCATTCTTTATTTGGGATCGCAGGATACCATCTCCAGTTCTGTTCTCAGGGTGCGGGGGGAGAGAGAGACTTTTGGCTTCATGCAAGGAAAGCAGCAGAAGTCTTTCTTTCACTCCCCCAAACTCCGCCAGAAATGAGTCTTTGTGAGACTTGTTGTGCTGGTGCAACCTCATGGAGCAGGGTGCCTTACAAGGCCCCAAGGACTCATTTCTGGTGGAGTTTGGGGGAGAGAAAGAAAGACTTTTGTTGCTTTCCTTGCATGCAGCCAAAAGCAGAAGAAAAACGAAGCAGAAAGAAGCAGCCCGGTGGCCAGGCAAGGTGCATGGGGCAAGTGGGGGAAGTTTCCCCCCTCTGCCCTTTTCCCCCTCCCCTCACTACTTCATGTTGTTTGTAATGCAGGCAACGTGAGAAACCGGATGCCCATGTGCTTAAATAGGGCCAAATTTTGGGGCCAGGCCTTAATTTAACTACATGCGCACAAAACAGTGCTGGGCCTTTATTCTGGGGTGGGCTATATTGTTGGAGAAACATGGTAGTTCCAGCTCACATGGCTCTACTCAAGGTAAGGTTTGCGCTCGGCCAAAGGGTGGGGGCCAGTGGGTGGGCGGGCCATATGGGCAGCGCAGCCTTATGTTACTGCAGGCTATGTGGGTGGCACAGCCTTGTGTTCCTGTGCAGCCTGGATTAATTGCTTTGGGGGTGCTTTGGGGGTGACATTTCTCTGTGGACCACCAAATTTTTCTCACGGCCCACCAATGGCCTGCGGCCCACCAGTTGTTGACCACTGATCTAAATGAGGTAGTTCAGATTACTATTCTAAGATATATTTGGATCAACATTCAGTGTTCAATTCTTTGCTCAAGTAAGGTTTACTTAAGCATTTAAAATAGCAAAATGAAGAAACAAAAAATCAAACCCACATTTCAGAGAGAACATATATCTAAATAGCTGCCATATACTGTAAAAAGCAATACTTCAGGGCAAGCACCCATTTCCGCCCCCCTTTCTCTCAGCAGAAGAGGGAAAAAATGGGTAAACGGAACAGCCCTCCCCTTTTCTACTGCTTTTGATTCCAGTTTTCTCAGCAAGCGAAGGGGCCAATACAGAGGAAAAATACTTCTCCTTTCTCCATTCTACATTTCTACACCTTCTCATCAAAATAACTCATGAATAACTTTTACTAACTCAAAAACATTTCCCCCTTCTGTCTCTCTGTCACATTCTCCATTTAACCCTTTTCTCATCTCATTGTCTTGCAAACATTTACTATTACCAACCTGCAAACAACAACTATCTTGCAACTTACTTTTTCTTTATACGAAAGGGAATCTCTCCGAAGGGGGTCAACACACAAGCATTCACAGTATTCTATTTTCTAAACCATAGAAGGTTTGGAAATGGTTTCACACACTCACTTTCATGCATGCGTACATTTCCAGAACCTTTTCTGTAGTAGGTATCCATATCTCATTCTTCAAGCAATGGAAAAGGGAGCGGTTTTAATCAAAAATATGATTTTGGGCCCCATCTACTGCCCATTTTCTACAGCTCCAAATTCAAGCCAAGAATTTGCTGGCAAGCAAAACATTCACTTCCACATACTATTTTCATAGATAATTCAAACTTCATTATTACAGATGCGCATCTAAACATGTTTAACAGCAATTATATCACATTACTCAAAGTTTTCTTACTCTTTTGAATAATAAATCCCCAATTTTTATTTATTTATATATTATATGTATATGAATATGTATATAATATTATTTATTTATATGCAGTCTTTCTTCAGTCTTAACTTCCTTTTTCTCAATTAATACTCAGATTCCCATCATTTATTCCATTTATTCTGTCTTTTATTTCCACTGGCTAAGTCCCTGTACAATATTCTCTCATGAGTGATTATTGTATAATCGCTCATCCAAGGCTCTTTGCATTGGATAAAAGGTTCTCCCAGTGGAAAATAGAAGGGATTTCTGTATTTGTCTTAGCCGTTTTAGACATAAACACTTCATTCTGGGCCCCATTCTAACAACCCAAAACTATTTAGTACTCCCTCCTTGAACTTAGGGAAAGAAAAACTCTTCACTCATCCAGCACACTGCTGACTTTTCCTTAACACTGTTTAATACACATACCTCATTCATTCAAGGAGTAATAAATCACCCAGTGAGATCCTTCAATACTAAACACTTTTAATCTCTTTTAAAAGCAAAAATACTCACATGGATGCATCGATATCTCATTTGGGTTGTTCAGCCCTTTTGTTCACAGATCCCTCAGTCCGGTAGAAGAGCTTTCCTACTTCTGAATCCAAAAAGATCACACCTCCTATACACTGAAATCAATGTTGATGCCTAACAGAAGTAGACTTTGTTGTTGTCCGAAGGGAAAGAAAATCTTATTTCTGAAAGCCTCATTAAAGGAAATTTTATTTATTTATTCAGAATGTCCCTGTTCGGGTGCCATTTGTGAGAAAAATCATTAAAATAAACTGACAAGGAGATTCATGAACAAATTTAGAGCTTGTTTATAAAGCTTTTGCAAATGCGGAATCCCAATATCAAGAGATGTTGAGACGGACTTCCAATGATACAATAGAGATTTTTATACAGTTTCAAGAGGTCTAACATCTGTTTCTAACTGTCACCACTTTCTGTGATCTCATTGGTCAGGATCAGAGATGGGGTAAGGTCTGTTTCCAACATGTCCGTCGTACATGTTTTTCCCTTCTAATTCCAGTAATTTATATAATACTTGGCATAATCTATATCTTTTGACATTATTTATCTCTAACTTGAAACAAAACATTGTGACCTTCCAAAAATATGTTCTTGTAAAATTAGGAATAAACATGTTTTCGTGCAAATAGAAACTATTATATAATTCCAACTTAGTTCATCTGAAGGGTAAATATGGAGCAGGTATTATTTTGTATTTTTAAAGGAATACCTATTTCAAATCTCACAGTCATATAAAATAGTTGTCCATGAAGTCTAATTGATATTATCCTTGCTATGATCTTGTTATGCCCTTCCTAAAATAAAAGCCACACATTTCTTTGTTTTTCATGTCCTCAGTAATAAACATTGTGATCTTCACACTGAATGTGTTTGATCCAGGCCTATCTCAATTCATTAATGCTTAGCATGTCAGTTTGTGGTCATTTCAATTCTTCTTTCATTGTATTGGAGCTTTCCCATGTTCATGCATTTAAGTTGCATGTTCCTATTGTAATTCTATCCTGCAGCTTTGAATTTTATTTTTGTGTATGGCAACATCAACACCAAATGCCCCAAAGGCTTAAATATAACTACATCATAAGTACATTAGTACTGTGAAAGATGTTCAGCAATTTCTCTTTAGTATGTTGAGTGCCATCTGACTTGAGGAACCCATTGTCCAGTACTATATTGTCATTCATTTTATATTTTCTATAAATGTTATTTGTTCTGTGCAGTGGAAATTGATGCCTTGCTACTGCCACAAAAGTGAACATTTTTCTTCCATCTACTTCCTATATTGCTGATACCCCATATCTGTTCTTCTTGCTTTAACTGGGAAGTTGGGTTGACCTTCATAGTTTGGGTGATTCTGCTTGAAATTTACATTCTTGACATACAATCCATACACTCCTAACATTCTTCACTCATTCCTCTCAGGAATATATCCACAGAAGTTAATAATAAATATTGTTGTAGCTTTGATACCATAAACTTTTCTAGGAATACTTTTATAGGAATAAAATATGAAAAATCTTAATAATTTATAATTAGAAGATTTGGCTAAGCATAGTTTCTGGAATCCCAAAAGATTGTTTCCTGGTCAGTTG
Organism: Naja naja; assembly: GCA_009733165.1. Classification (NCBI taxonomy): domain Eukaryota; kingdom Metazoa; phylum Chordata; class Lepidosauria; order Squamata; family Elapidae; genus Naja; species Naja naja. Next base: position 1,643,759 of record CM019153.1, on the reverse strand, counting down.
CTGGCTTTGGAGTTTACTTTTTATTTTATTCCTTTGAAAGTTTGCTGTAGGATTCCTTACAGAATTCCAAAAAGTTCTCATCTTTTGTCCTTTCCAAATAGGAAAGCAGTAGGTCTGTTTTGTATGTGGTAACTGATTTTTTTCTCTCTGAAGTAATGCTTTCCAGCGATTTCCTATACTAAAATAAATATATTGTATTCTTTTCTGGGAGGGAGATGTTTTCTCTAAATTTTCCAAAATTATCTGGAAAAATATCTATATTATGATATGCTAATGATGCAGCATTTCAAGTACAAACTAGACTTGGATTACATAGATTAATGGTGCAGTTTTCAAGATACTGCACATGTAAAACACTTTCAATAAATCATGAAGCGACTAAAGTTTTAGTCTTTTGTGAAAAACAAAAGAGATATAAATTCACTATGGATGGACAGCCAGCTGAACAAGTGAAATATTTTAACTACTTTGAAATTGTATGCTAAGTATCTTTTAGATCAGGGGTTGCCAACCTTTTGGACCTCGGTGACCACCAAACTCATAATTTTAAATCCTGCAGACCAGACACCCTGGGAAAATCCTAAAAAAGGTCTGCAGGAAAATCCCCCACCCTGTTTTCCTACAGGTTGATCATTCTTCATTTGAGATCACAGGATACCTACTCCAGCTCTGTTCTCAGGAGGAGAGAAAGAGAGAGAGACTTTTGGCTTCATGCAAGGAAAGCAGCAGAAGCAGCAGAAGCCTTTCTTTCTCTCCCACAAACTCTGCCAGAAATGAGTCTTTGTGAGACTTGTCATGCCAGTGCAGCCTCTTGGAGCAGGATGCCTTGCAGCATCTCAAAGACTCATTTCTGATGGATTTTGGGGGAGAGAAAGAAAGACTTTTGCTGCTTTCCTTGCATGCAACCAAAAGCAGAAGAAGAAAGAAGCAGAAAGAAGCAGCCTGGTGGCCAGGCAAGGCACATGGGGTGAGTGGGGCAAGTTTCCCCCCTCCCCTCACTATCTCATGTTGTTCGCAATGCAAGTGATGCAAGCCCCCGCAGGGGGCTTGTTCCCGCAGGCCATGTGGGTGGTGCAGCCTTGTGTTCCCGCGCAGGCTGGATTAATTGCTTTGGGGGTGACATTTCTCTATGGACCTCCAAAATTTTCTTGCGGACCACCATTGGTCCCCGGCCCACTGGTTGGTGACCACTGTTTTAGATGAACCAGGCATAGGGACCGTGCCTTACTAAATGCAAATACTCTGTCAGCAGCTATGGTATAATTCTTCAGTATAAAAGAAGGAAAACTATGCCCTAGCTCTGATGATGTATAAAGTTAAGGTAATTAATAAATTACAATTTGATTTTCAACTATACAATACAAAGAAGAAAATATATATCCATTCTAGCTTTTGGGGGATGACCAGAATGTTAGACTGAGACAGGGAGCAGGTCTCTCTGCATTTAAATCAGCCTAAATATGTGGTCTGAACTGTGTATTAACACACATCAAAATTTAGCCTTAGAGAATTACTTGGCCTCAGCATAAAATGATACTAATGTATACTCTTTGCAGAAGGGCTTTAGCCTCAAAGTTAATTCAAATAGTCTATCTTATATATGAAATTGTGATCGCATAAAAAGACAAATTAGAAACTGAATGCTGAATACTGATATTCAAGTAAACTAGCAAATTACAAGTACTCCCAATTAAAATGGGGCAAAGGGAATGAATATTGGTCATACTGAATCTATCTCCATATGTGCCAATCTAGCTATATTTATATTCAGAGAGAGAGAGAGAAATTGTGTCTGTTAAAAAAAGATATTCTTTGCTGATGCTGTCATGAACATTGCAACTTAAGACTAATGTCATACAATATTAAATTAGTTGTGCTGCTTTTACTGAGGCAGTTAACCATTATGATTTCCATCAGGACTATTTTATAAGTAATTGTGCAGAAAGCTAATTCTTTAGTAAAGGTACAAGCATTATCCTACATCTTTTCCCCAGCAATAACAACCTGTCCAAAGCCACAAGGGAAAGCAATAGACCTCTTGTTTTTTTCCCTTCATCAGATTAAATTGGATTTTTATGTGTGCGCACCAAAGAATAGTATTGCATATCCTCAATTGCAGATGTTCAAAGCAGTCCCTTAGAGATAATGTTTCAGATTTCTTCCAGCTACACCTCAGCACAGAGTTAGTAGACAGGAAATCTGATATAAAGTTTCCATTTAATTTTACCCTGGTATTATATATATACAAACAAAGAAGGTCTGTGTAGGCATTGGACTTTTTCCCTTCAATCGAAAAGAATGAACTTCTGAAGACCAGGTGTTGCAAAAGGAATCCTTCATTGAAAGGGAGTTTATCTCAACACTAGGCAAAGCAGAGTCTAAGATATCCCCAGGCATACAGTCATAGATAAAGGAAGTTAAAATCCCTCCCCTTATTCAGATGTGGATTTAGTCAAACAAAGAACCAACATGTTAATTCCCCCCTCCCCTTCTCTGGGAACGTGTCTTAGCAGAGTTCCCAGGAGTGTCTTCCAGAGCTGGAATTTTTATGGTTCCTTCTCATCCTGTTATCTCCTCAAGAGGTGACAAGTTTCTGGACATCTGGCTCCACTCCTCCAGTTGTATATCATATGCAAGTTATACAGAATCAATATAGGATTTAGTATATTCAGGTTACATCAAAAAGGATTACTTGTACCAACTCCCCCCCCCCACTTCTTCCTCCATTGAAGAATGGAAGATACACGGATCTGACAGTCTGCTTTCTAAACAGTCATCTGTGAAAGGCATTCAATCCAGCAATATATCACCATTTAATTATGCTATAGCAGTGAAAGATAATTTATATGGAAAGCTAAATTACTGCTTCTCACAATTCCTGCTTACCGTATGTTGTTATTTTTCTTTGAAACCAAGAATATTAATTCTATGAGAAATTTGGATTTTTTATTCAAAGGAATGACAAGAAGGACAAAGACTTGCTGGTCTGAGAAGTTACCTAAGAAAGATACCCTCCCCCCAGTGTTTTATAGTGAGAAAATGAATTATCTTGTATTCCATGCATTACTTTTTAAATCCTCTTTTAAATACCATCCTTCAAACAAACATTTGAATCAGTTGACCAAATGGACTGACAGAAAATTTACAACTAGAATATGCTTATGCTTGACAAAATATTTTGATAGTTTTAAGAATTATTGTAGATCTGAAAGGTTGACTTTTCTTATAACATTGTTATATTACTATGAAATCATTATCATATATCAAAAGGAGCCCTGGTAGTCAGTAGTTAGAACGCAGTATTACAGGCAAACTCTGCCCACAGTCTGGAGTTCAATCCTGACAGGGCTTGAGTTTGACTCAGCATTCCATGCTTCTGAGATCAGTAAAATGAGGATCCAGATTGTGGGGGGCAATATGCTGACTTTGTAAATCACCCAGAGAGTGCTATAGACCACTATTCAGCAGTATATAAGTCTTAATGCTATTGCTGTATATCTGTAACATTACACATTACAGTTATTTAAACTAAGGAGATATGTTTTGGGCTATAATTATTCAAACTCTTTTTTCCCCTTCTGCTACATTTTGATGGGTGCTAAAAATCACAGATTTGGGCATTGGTATCAAGCTGGAGTGTCTGCTATCCTGATAATCCTCTGATTCTGAAACATGCACAAATGTACTTATAAGCAGGTTGTACAATAGATCACCACTGAATGAACCCAACAGCCTTGACTCCAGTATTATTTATAAAGTGACTTTATATTAGCTCAGGGGTCTCAAATTCAATTTCATTGAGGGCCACATCAGGGTTGTGTTTGACCTCAGAGGGCTGTGGTGGGCATGGCCAGGGTGGGCGTGACCAGCTAGACATCACTCCTGTCAGGGGTGCCTGTGGTGGCCCAAGTTCTCTGCCAGTGAAAACAGGTTCCTGAGCTCCATTTTCGGCTGCCACAGCCTCCTGCAACCCTCTGCCAGTGAAAATGGAACAGCTCTCTCGAGCTCCATTTTCACTGCCAGAGGGTTGCAGGAGGCTGTGGTAGCCAAAAACAGAGCTTGGGAGCCCGTTTTCACTGGCAGAAGTACCACGGGCTGGTCCTTTGCTGTTTCCAGGGCAGTCCCGCAGGCCAGATCTAAGTATCCCATGGGCTGGCTCTGGCTCCCAGGCCTTGAATTTGACACCCCTGTATTAGCTTCATAAAGAAGGCCATAAACATTAAATATCAACAGTAGAACAGTTTTCTAACAGAGATCTGTCTGTCTCTCTCCCCATCTGCTAATTTTTACAAAAATTATTAAATTCTTTTAGGAGAGTTTTTCTAACCCTTTACTTGACACCATATTTGTTGCCCTTATGTGTATAAGTGGTTTCAACAGGTTTTGGTTCAGGCTTTTATGTTATTTCTGTTGTGATGGTGACTGTGATTAATTCTGATCATGGTTATTTTAATTGTTAATTATGTAATCTGCCAAATTGTAGTGGGGTGGAAGTTGGATAAATAAATAAATCTGGGATAAAAAATAAATATTGCATTAATAAGATGTGGGCCTTTATAGCAGAACTATACTGTTTTTTGTGAATTTTTAAAATCACATTGCTGCAGACAGCTCTGTTTTCCTCTTGTTTCAGTCGTCGTTGTAGCTGACATGGAGTGGCTATTGAAATATTTCTGAGTAGGCATTCTGAATACTAATATTCAGTTTCTACCACAAGCTGTTTTCCTGAGTACACTTTGATTTTTCTTATTTATAATAGATAGCAACATATAAGTGTTCAACTGAAATGCCTTTAAGTTTAGTTAATGTTTTGCCTTCTTCTACAACCTTCTCAAATTAATGAAAATCCCTGAGGGACAAGGGGATAAAGCAGCCGGATTCTTTTATTAAATTACTAACTGTTCTGCTTTGGTTTTATCCAATCTGTTTTTCTAAACATGTTTTATTACAGTTAATGACTCAATGCAAGATCAGATTCCAAATTATATTATTATTACCTAATAATCTCACAAACAGTATCATCTCTGCTAAATATTCAGCCTTGTCTATTTCAAAAATGCTTTTGATTTTTAATTACATTTTTTTAAATTTACATTTATATGCCGCCCTTCTCCGGAGACTCAGGGCAGCTTACAATTTTTGGAGCACAGCCCAATGTGCTCAGCAATAGCCTTCATTCCATTGTATATGCCTGCTTATTACCAAGCGGCATTTTTACAAAGTCAGCTTATTGCCCCCAACAATCTTGGGTGCTCAATTTACCTACCCTGAGAGGATGGAAGGCTGAGTCGACCTGGAGCCTGGTGGGATTCGAGCCTGCACTAATTGCAGGCAGCTGGAATTAAGTGCTAGGCATTTAACAGCCTGCACCACCAAGACTCTTATTACTTTATTAGGAATAAAGTAGTACATTTCCCAAAATATGGGTATATGTATAAAGTCAGGTAATAGTTTCCTGTCCTTGGCCACTAAAGAATGCTTTTTTATCATTAGAACAAGCTGTTTGAATCAAGCAGTCCTAAAAATAGTTGTCTTTCCTTCACCTGCCAGTCCTCCCATTCTCCATTGTGCTGGTTGTATATATATTTTTGTGTAAGCCGCCCCGAGTCCCCCCAGAGATGGGGAGGCATATAAATCCAAATAAATAAATAAATAATAAAATAAATAAATCTCCGCTCCTCACCTGCTTTCTTCGCTTGCCGCTGCCTTCACCACTCAACTTACAATAACAATTGAAAACAAACCACTACGTTGTTGAAATTTTTTTGCAGTACATAACCAAGATGAAAAGGCAAATGAGTTTGGCTGCTTTCTTCGGCAAGAAAACAAAAGGAGATCCAAAAGAGTCACAACCACAACCGTTGGGGTCTGAGGAAAGCAGCAGCACATCCTGCAACCTGCACACTGCAACCTGGGCAAAGCAACAGCACATCATCAAGTACTGGAAGAACTGAGTCGGACATTGAAAGGAATCTTCCTGACTGCTGGACATTGCAGCAGTACAATAATTTTAGGGAAAATATGATGGACTTGAAGTCTCCCAGAAAAAGTTAGGTTGCAAGTATTGCAGAAGATTTGAAGTTTCGACCAAAAAAATAATAATTGTCCATGCAGCAAAGGAATAGAAAAATTTCCAAATTGAGCCATCACAAAAGAGTAAAGAAGTGCAGCAAGCTTCTCTTAGAAAAAAAATTGAAGGAACATTTCTCATCTAAACAACATTTGCACAGAGAAGTTGAAGCAATGTGAGCAGGATGTCATAAGCAATGGACTGGATAAGATGACTGAGAAGTATTTGGGTAGTACATGTAGAGTGTTTACTACAGTGTACAGTCTGGCACAAACATGCAGACCATTTCCATATATAGAAGATTTGACTGAATTGCAAATTAAAAATGGTTTAGATTTGGGAACAGGGTTGCATTCATGTAACATTGCAGTTGCAATAATAGATTTCATTGCAAAAGACATTAGGAAACATTTATTTAGCAAAATTATTGAAAAAACTCGCAAAATCTGTTTGATCATTGATGAAGCCTCAACGATATCTTCCAAACCAGTTCTTATACTGTACTTAAAAGTTGAGGATCCAGCTTTCTCACCAACAATTTTCCTTGAACTAGTAGAATTAGATAAACAAGGTGCAGAGACAATATGTTGTTCAGTTATGGAAAGTTTGAATAAAGTTGGGATTAATAAGAACTATCTAGAGAAACATTTAATTGGATTTTGCTCTGATGGAGCCAGTGTTATGCCTGGGAGAAAATCTGGGGTAAGCACTAGGATAGCTAAAGACTTTCCAAACGTTATAATATGGCACTGCTTCAACCATTGTCTGTAACTTGTTTTAGATGATTCTATTAGGGAAATAAAGCAAATAAATCATTTTCAAATCTTTATTGATAAAATATATTCTTTCCATCAGTCCAATAAGAACCTAATTGAACTTAACAAAATTTCTGAACAACTTGAGATTGAAATTATAAAGATTGGTAGAGTTTTTGGACCAAGATGGGCTGTCTGTAGTTTAAGGTCAACCCTAACTGTGTGGCATGCTTATCCAGTGCTACACCAGTTTTTTTGTTCAAATAAAAAATACTCCGGTATGGCTGCCCGTCTTGAAAACACATATTTTCTCACTGATTTGGCCTTGATGATTGATGACCTAACTGAAATATCTCTTCTTTCTCATGCACTACAAGCGAGAAACATGGATATTATAAAGGCTGAAAAACTTGTGGTAAGATCAATTAGATAATTTGAAATGCTTACAAAAGAAAAGGGTGCATATGAAAAAAAAGGTTGATGGATTAATTACTTCAGAAACCTTTAAAAATATAAATTTTGTACAAAATCATCAATTTGTGGGACTTCCTCGGGAAAGACTTTTAGAAAGCATTGTAACTAATTTGAAGAAAAGATTGATGGATTACGAACATTTAAAAACAGGCTGCCAATTTAAAGACATTGATCAATTAAAATTTCTAAATTATTTGGAGCCAGATTACTGGAACATTGAAGAAGTGGTGGTTCCATGGAAAGCAGCTGAAGATCAATGGGTTGCATTTGGTGAAATTTTCAATTATGAAATCAATATTAATGATTATCGTAATTTCATAGAAAATGTATTAAAAGATTCGGAAAAATATACAATTCCTTGCAGCGTTAAAAAGGCTAGAGGTATTCTTAGGACTATTGCAGTCAGCTCAGTAAAAGCAGAAAGGGGTTTCTCGCAGATGAACATAATATGTTCAGAGAGCAGAAGTCTCCTAATGGTTTCCAATATAACAAACCTGCTGACTATCAATCTAATTGGCTTACCTTTGCAAGAATGGGATCCTGTTCCTCTAGTAAAGAAATGGTTATGGACACATCACACAGCTGATGATGCTTGTGTCAAACAAAAGAAAACTATAACTGAGGACGCCAATGAAAAAGCAATTTGGCAGTAGTTTAAATAACAGTTTTATTGTTTTTTGTAAAGTTTTGTTATGTAATAGTTTTTGATTAATATTTTAAAATGTAACAAAATCTAGTTTTGTGTACCTTTTTATTATTTAAACATTAAAGACATGAAATAATAAACTACCTTTTCTTTTGGTATATCTTTTTTTATACTTAAAAAAGTCATTAGGGCAAAGAAGTGAAATTGAGTTGGCCTCGTCCAGCCGGTCACGTGATCACCAAGCCACGCCCAGCCAGCAAGCCATGACCATCCAGTCACATGACCACCAAGCCACACCCACAAAATAGGCCATGCCCACAGAACCAATTGTTAAGAAATTTGAATCCCACCCCTAATTGTTGTGCTCTATTTCTGTAGAGATATAGTTATTTCTTATATATTGTGCAACTCTACCTCCTCTTATATTTGGTCTATTTCTTTTAAATAATTTAAATCCCTCTAGCTGTATGTTCCATTTGTGGGTTTCATCCCACCAAGTTTCCGTAATGGCAACAATATCATATCTACCCTCATTTACTTGAATTTCTAATTCACCCTGTTTATTCCTGATACTCTGTACATTGATGTATAGACATTTGAGTCCATTTTGATTGATCCTATGTTTACTGTCTACATAACCTATGTTGTGCATGACTGCCCCTACTTTCTTGCCACCTGTTTGATTAGTGCACATGGTATGGCACTCACTATTAAATGCTTGGTTTTGCTTGACAGCAAGGTTGATAATCTTACCCGTACAAACATCTATTACATGCACTGATAACCCTATTAATTTTAGATTGCTGGGGACAGAAATGTTCTGTGTCAATTAATTCTGGTTAAGAGCCTTGGTGGTGCAGGCTGTTAAACGCCTAGCACTTAGTTCCAGCTGCCTGCAATTAGTGCAGGCTCGAATCCCACCAGGCTCAAGGTTGACTCAGCCTTCCATCCTCTCAGGGTAGGTAAATTGAGGACCCAAGATTGTTGGGGGCAATAAGCTGACTTTGTAAAAATGCCACTTAGTAATAAGCAGGCATATACAATGGAATGAAGGCTATTGCTGAGCGCATTGGGTTGTGCTCCATAAAATTGTAAGCTGCCCTGAGTCTCTGGAGAAGGGCGGCATATAAATATGAATTTAAAAAAATTCTCTGTCCCCGCTGTTCATTTTAAATGTTCATCCAGAAAATCTGTGAACTTAATGCCAAGTAACTCAGTCCCTTTCTTTGATGGATGCAAACCATCTCTTTTGTACATTTTTTCATTGGACCAGCTGCAGACATCATGACTAATAAAACCAAAGCCTTCCCTTTTACACCACTCCTTTAGCCACACATTAAACTCCGCTACATGCTTGCCTTTCCCTTTTTGTTCCTTATATATTGGTAAAACCTCTGAAAAGATAAGTCTACAACCCATGCTACTGAGTCTTCGGAGAAGGGCGGCATATAAATGTAATTAAAAAAAAAAAAGTTCATACCCCAAGCTCTGGAAGTCATTCTGCACAAAAAGTACATCCTTTTGGGACAGCATTTATGCCAAGATGTATAATAGTATCAACATCACAGTCCTTACTGGCATTCTTGACTATATTGAGAATACATCTCTTCTCTCTGCTGGAGTAGCACCTGGCAGACACCAGACCTCTTTCAAAACCTCCGTATCCTTTCCTAAATTTGCATCCCTTACAATTGAATCACCAACCAGAAGGTGGCTTCTCTTTTTGGATACCTTGCACTTTTTGTGTAACTGATGTGTAATACCTGATTCACATTTTCCCCTTTCCAAAGTAAGTTCTTCATCTTGGACCACGATCCCCGGCTTATTTGAGTTGTCATTATCACAATTACCTTGACAAGGGCACTGTATCTGTTATGCTTGGACACAGCAAAAGCTTTGTGTTTATGCTCCACAGCTCTCACCCTGCCAGATCCCATGGCTGTCCATACTGCCCTTTTCCTGCAAGATCTTTGTGGTAGAGGGGGCTGATAATGCGGCAGCTCAATAGAGTGGAATGGCTGGATTGGGCACCTAATTTCTGATTGGAGAGCACAGATTAGAGATTCTAGATAGGTAATATGTCCATATAGACTAGTAATTTGGAGGACAGTATCCAAATTTGAAAAGGCAGCTGCAAAACAAGTATTACACTGAACTAAGCTGGACATTTTGAAATAAATGGCTTCCTCCCCGGCCCCTGTTTGTTTCCCCCCACCTACAGCCAAACAAAGCTAGGCAAAAAGCCAGCCCTCACTGGCACCCAGTGAGTTTAAGTTCCAGCAATTGCCCTCACAACTGCTGTAGGCTCGAATCCCACCAGGCTCAAGGTTGACTCAGCCTTCCATCCTCTCAGGGTAGGTAAACTGAGGACCCAAGATTGTTGGGGGCAATTAGCTGACCTTGTAAAAATGCCGCTTAGTAATAAGCAGGCATATACAATGGAATGAAGGCTATTGCTGAGCACACTGGGTCATATCCCAAAAATTGTAAGCCGCCCTGAGTCTCCGGAGAAGGGCGGCATATAAATGTAATTAAAAAAAAAAAAGATAGACTAGGGAGGGAGGGAGAGAGCATGAGCGAACCATGGCCCTTCCCTCCAGTCTTTGCCCAAAGTCCCATGCTGCATCAGGAGGCTGAAGTTTGAATCCCCCCCCCGATCCACACGTACCTTGGCAATGGGAGTTTCTCTCTGCCCCCTTTTCCAGCTGCTGGATCAGGGGGATGAACCTAGCTTTGCTGCCTTGCAGCTAAAAGCCAAGAATGAAAGGCAAGTTGCGCTTCGCTCCTGCACATTAAGGCTGTCACTACTATCCGCCTGCGCTGTTCCCCCTTTGACGCCACAGCACCATTACCTTTAGGGAGCTGCACAGTAAGGGAAAAGACAACCGTGTGTGCTGCCGCTGCCATTCCAGAGGGCTGCCTTGGGAGCAAAGGGGAATAAAGAGGCCAGCCAACAAGCAAAGGTTCACTCGCTTGCTTTGCTCACCTGCATCGGCTGCCTTTTCTTGGCTTCCCTAGCCTTGCAGCCAGCTTTAACATTTAGGGAGCTGCTGCAGATTCGGAGGTCCACCTGTGTGGCAAGAGAAAAGGCATTTCATTTCATTTTTCAAGAGCAGAGGTGGGACAGCAAAGCCAGCAATGCTTCGACCTGCTAGCTGGCTTATTTATTTATTTATTTATTTATTTATTTATTTATTATTAGTTTTATATACTGCCCTTCCCCCCAAGGGACTCAGGGCAGTTTACAGGGCAATAAAAACATGCAGTACAAAAATTAAAATAAAGATTAAACTAGAATTTAAGCCCAACCAACAATAAATTTTTAAAAAATTTAAAACAATTATTCCAATCAAAAATTAAAAATATACTTCTCATGGGCATAGATCAGCTTGCTCAAATAACCATGTTTTAAGGGTGCAGCGAAAGGCTCTCAGGTCGGGGACAAGCCGGATCTCTAATGGTAGCTCGTTCCAGAGGGCAGGGCTGCCACAGAGAAGGCCCTCCCCCTGGTGGTCGCCAGCTGACATTGTTTGACTGATGGCACCCTGAGGAGGCCAACCCTGTGGGCCTGCACTGGTCGGTGGGAGGCTGTCATCAGCAGTAGGTGGTCTCGCAAATTTTTTATTCCAGAGGAAGCCCTCTGGAACATCAGTGGCAGCACACATTTTGCTTCCCCCCTCCCCATCCAGGTCCAGCATGGCGCAGACAACCCAATGGAGGCAGGAAATGGGGCATTTCCATTGGCCCTTCTCTGGGCCTCAGGGATCATGGGAAAGGTAGCGGGGAAGGCAGGGAAGCCAGCTGGGCCTTGGGAACTGCAGGGCACTTGCAGACATTCACCTAGGCAGATCAGGGCAGCTTAGCTGGGCCACGTGGCAGGCAGATAGGCCAGGATTCAGGCAGGCTCACTCAGGGTGCCAGGCAGATCAGGGCAGCTCAGCTGGATCATGCAGAGAGCACAGTGTGGGATGCAGCCTAAGGCAGGCAAGCTGGCTGGCCCTCAGAGACCGTGTGGTCGAGGCAAGCCAGGGAGCCAGACAGAGAGCAGCAGTTATGCCAGGTGAATGGACGAAATGAGCAGTGGTGGGGTGGGGAGGGGCAGGGTGGCGGTGGGCGGGGTGGGGTTGGCGGGGCCAGCCAAAATTATCGCTACTGGTTTGCGAGAACTGGCAGAATCCCACCACTGATTCTAGGGCTGCCAAGAAACTCCCATCTCCTCCAATGTCCTCTTTCTATCTACCCTAGCATCAGAGTAAAAAAGAAACAAGGCGTTGCATCTGACTTCCTCAGTTGCAGCCAGATTCCTATCATTTAAGTTAATTTTCTTAATTTTCCTTAATTGTCCATGGGGTCGTGATGGGTTGGACATGACTTTGCAACTAACAACAACAATATGGATAAATATAGCAACCTGTGGGTTACATTCGTTATTATATTATCATTTTTTTCTCTCTGTCTTAAAAGTTGGTTTAACATATGATCTTTTAAAATTTATAACAATACATCTACTTACAGAACTATTTACAAGAAGCGTAGGCTTCTTTTTCATTACATACGTAATTATAATTAGGCAGGTAACAGAATTAAATAATACCTATTTCTGAAGTCATATGTATAACTTATCAATAAGTTATACATCACATTAATCACAAAGTACTTTAGATAACCCTAGACAATCATGCTGGGTACTAATTGGAATCACTGTCACCATCTCTATTGGGATCTCTCTTCCCACACATATTTCATTTCTAATTTTTTTCTATTATCACAGCAATGCAGAATTGTCATTCAAATACTTCATCTGGTTGCCAATAGAAATTCTTTTTGTAAGAACTTCAGAGGATGTAGAAAAGAAGACCTTTCCTAGCCCTTGTGTGATGGTCCCAATCATATCATATGTATTCCAGCAAAATCCAGTGTCAGTTGCATCTGCAAAATTAGCAATTCAAAGTTTGAGCCTAAGACATGAAAGCCGTGTTTCAGTTTTGGCATCACCAGTCTTAGGGCTCCCTTTATCATTATTATCAACAGTCACAATTGTTTGACTTGGAGCATCAGATCCTGTATCAAATTCTCATTTTCAGACTGACATAGGACTTCTCAAGAAGTGTCAAGCTTCTGCATATTTATATATTTAGACTGCTCTAGTGATGATGAAAAAGGAACTTTGCTCAACCGAACTTGCCTTTATGATTTTTAAAACAATTTTAGCCTTATCTCACTTGAAACCTATAAAAAGGTTATGTGGGAATTATCTAAAGGCCTTTCTCAGTCTCCCCCCCCCCCAAAAAAACCATTAATTGCAGGTTCCCTGATTTGAATTCAGCAGAAGCTATCACAATGTTCAATGGTGCATAATAATTATTTCATACAATAAAGCCACTTTAAGCATTTGATTCCTTATGTTACTCTTCTTTTACATTACACCTTTTTAACAGTATCCTGTATTTCCCACAGTTTAATAGATAGTTTGTTTGAGTTTCTCAGATTTGGTGCAAGATGGCAGTTGATTGTTAACATTCTGCTCTCTAAAACTCTAGTGCTCAGTGTAGCTTCCACATTAACTGTGTCTATTTATAAAGGAACCAATGTCTTCCTGCAGGGATTTCATGAGGTGTAAATGATTTAGCAACTATTATTTGTATTGGGAGAATAACTTTAGATGCTGAAACTTATAGTTCTCTTATGCAAATTTGTATAATTGCTTTTCATTTGTCCTTGTTGGATTTTGTGAATATCATTTTTACATTTCTTTTCTCAGTTCGGTGCTTGTTTTTGTTTATAGGAAGCAAGGCTTGTTGATTTAGATGCATAAAGGCTGATTATACAAGCCACTGATATTTCAGCTTCAAATTATAGCAATACATTACTTAAGTGAAGTAATAATTGTGGGCCTTGACCATTTTGACACCACATGCTTGCTGAGAGTAGAATCCAATCTGCTAGTAAATAGCTGGGTGCCATCTCATTTGCTGACATTTCTACTGAATGTGCACTGCAGTTAGTGGGACCTATTTCTTCTGCTTGAATGATGAAGTATATAACTTATGCTAAATGCAAGACTATTTTATTATGCAAAAAGGAGTAACATATCAGACCTTAGGAAATACAGTTTATTACACCAAACCAAATTAACTGGCTATTTATGCATGTTCTGTTGAGCTTAATATTTTTCAAAGACTTTCTTCATTTGATATGTATTTACATTCCAGTTTTTAGTTATATCCTTTTAAAGAAATAGTAGGAAAAGAACCCAATATCTCCTAAACCAGATGTTATTTTTCCCTTAAAATAAATGAAAAGGTTTGCAATAGTGTGGGTTTGTGGGCCATTGTTATTCCTGCGGGTTGAAGCATTCTGGCTGTCATTTCCAACACTCCTTTTGTATATGGTAGGGTTAGTTTTTGTGTGGTGGTTGGCTGTGGGGTATGTTGTGATTTGGGTGCTGTGTGTTGGAATATGAAGTTTTTTGGATAGCCATGTTGGAGAAAGACATTGAGCATCTATTTCTCTTCCGCTTTTCTTAGTGTTGTGGTGCTGCAGTGTGTTGTGGCCCTTCTGAACAGGGTCTGGACACAGCTTCTTTTGTGTGAGGTGGAATGTTTGCTTGCAAAGTAGAGGATCTGATCCACATGTGTGAGTTTGTGGTAGACATGAGTTTCCAGTTTTCTGTTGCCTAGTTTCCTTGTGTCGATGTCAAGGAATGGGAGTCTGTTGTCTGTTTCCTCTTTGTGTGTGTATTTGATCCCAGGGAATATGTTACTGAGTAGGTGGTGTGTTTCTTTAATTTGGGAACATTTGATGATGACAAAGATGCCATCAATGTAGCATGTCCAGAATGTTGGTTGGGTGGTGGTAGAACTATGGATTCAAGTCATTGCATGACTGCTTCTGCTATTAGGCCTGATATGGGTGATCCCATTGGGGTACATGCTTATAGATTTTTCCAATGAACTTGAAGTATGTGTTGAGGATCCAGGAGTTTCATGATGGTTTCTATGGATATGGAGTGTTCTGTAGTGGTATGTGGGCATGGTGTTTAGCGAGTAGGTGATGTATGATTTTGTTAGCTAGGTCAATGTCAATCGAGTTGAAGAGACTGGTGATGTCAAAGGAGACCATAATTTTTTCCTTGTTGATTTTGCTGTGTTTCATGCATTGGAGAAATTGTTCTGGGGAGCTTGTGAGTGGATTGCATCATATGTCTGAGTTTCCTCTGCAGAGTTTTTGCTAGTTTGTATGTCAGTGTTCCAGGTAGAGACACAATCAGGAGTGAGGAGATCCCATTCTTACATATTTTGAATAACGTCTGTAGATGTAGAAAAGATATCAAAATGTCAGCCCACCTGGGTAAACCAATAACCACAATTTGATTAATTTATTTTACTTTAAGGCTATGTTAACAGAATCTTGTAAGTTTAAAGGTACAAACTGTCCACTACTTTTAACTGGCTGATCAATTAGGGCCAGTCCTTCCTAAGTTGTTTCTTCTGATTGCTAAGCCACTGGGGCCTTCTCCCTGTCTTGTCTGATTATTTCAGTGGTGGGATTCAAATAATTTAACAACCAGTTCTCTGCCCTAATGACCAGCTGGGTAGGCGTGGCTGAGTAGTCATGTGACTGGGTAGGTGTGGCCAAATCAACATCATTCACATCAAGAGGTCTTTCACCCCTCCTGGCCTCTTGTGACTGTGGGGATGCTGCAGTGGTCGTAAGTGTGAAAAATGGTCATAAGTCACTTTTTTCAGTGCCATTATAACTTTGAATGGTCACTAAATGGACTAAATCCTTGTTATAAATCAAGGATTACCTGTACAAAAATACAAAAAGCTTCTTTGCTTACAAAAAGTAGCCCTAAATTCCCGTGATTAAATTAGAAATGGGGGAATACACACTGAAGATCAATGATAGTCACAGCCATCATGGGAACCTAAACCATTCTGTCTGAATACCTTCCTTTTCATCAGCAACACAGGCAACCCAGAGTTACAAATCAGGCAGGGTGCCAGAGCACCTTGAGGAATTAAAATAGTTAAAATGCAATGGTAACTATCAGCCAACTCTTGCTCATAAAGTGAAACCCTTTAGCAGAGAGGTCATTTAAGCTCTTCAGAAAGTGGGTGAGCACATTTGGGCTGCAAAATGCTGAGCTAGAGACAAATTAATATATAGGGGATCCAGGTTCAAGCCTCCCAAGCTTGTCAGGATCACAATAAAATTAGTACATGCCACAGATATCTAAATAAACTTCAAGCGTGGTGCCATGTTACCAAGCCTTATTATCATGAGAGAAAACTAAAATGAATTGAGGGATCGACATCCCTACCTCCTTTTTTTTAATCTTACTATCAGTGAGCAATCATGTGCCTTGGCCACTCCGAAGCAATGGAAGAGACTACTTGTTTGGGCTTGTAATTGGGTTTAATCTCTTTTTAATTATTTATTGCTGTTGTTTCTTAGTTGTGAGCCGCCCCGAGTCTTCGGAGATGGGGCGGCATACAAGTCCCAATAATAAATAAATAAATAAATAAATAAATAAATAAATAAATAAATAATACTGTCCCAAAGGTGCCTTTTCTTTTCTTCTTTTTCCCTTTTCTCTCTCTCTCTCTTTTTTAATTTTTAAAAGAAAACTTTATTAAAGATTAAAAAAGAAAAACACTATGTACAATACATCGAATACAACTTTACGTTGCAGACAAAATCTATATATACAAATACATAATAGATAAACATATAAAACATATGTTTCTGATCAACTAAGACGGTGTGATTTTTCCTTGGTAATAATTTTACTACTATTTGTTTCTTAATTTGATAAACATTCTTAATTTAACCATTCCATTCATCAAAACCATATCTTTTAATTTCCTGGTTTTTTTTTCTCTTTAATCCACTTATACCATTTATCCCAAGCTATAATATATCTTGAGTCTTCCTTATTTCTAAGTTTTGTGTGAGTAGGTCCATTTCAGTGCAGTCAAGTATTTTCTGAGTAATCAAATTATTTGTTGGCATTTGTTTGCCCTTCCACCATTGTGCCAACGCAATTCTTGTCACTGTGATTATATGGAGAATTAAATATTTCACTTCATTTGCATAGTCCCCTTTTAACATTCCCAACAAAAATATTTCAGGTTTAAATTCTAATTGAATACTTGTAATTTCTTTTATCCACAGTCTAATTTTTTCCCAATATTTTTTACTTTTTGGGCAGAGCCACCAAGTGTGGAAGAAGGTACCCCTCGTTTGCTTACATTTCCAACACATCGGACTCATGTTTGGGTAAATGTTAGCTAACCTTGAGGGTGACAGATACTACCGGTAACACGTTTTATATTGATTTTCTTTATATTGATTTTGTTACTTTGTAATTTTGATTCCAAATTTTTTCCCAATCTTCCAAGTTAATATTGTGCCCTACATTTCTTGCCCATGCGATCATTGGGCCTTTAACTATTTCTTCTGCCATTACGTATTCTAACAGGTAGTTATACATTTTTGAGATTAATTTTTCATCTGTTCCCTCCAATATTTTATCTAATTGATTCGGTTTTATCTCAATTCCAAACTCTTACATGTCTTTTATATCTTGTCTTGAGTTGTAAATATGGCCATCACTCTATTTTCATCCCTTGCTCTCTAATTTCTTGATTCATCATTAATCTTCCTTAGGAATTTAGTACATCATAATACCTAATTTTTCTTCCAGTTTCTGATGCATTGGGGTGGATCAATGCCTCCATGATGGAAACCCATCCTGGGATCTTCATATAATGTTTGTGTTTAATCTCTTTCCACACTTTTAATAATGAACATCCAAGTATATGCCTATTAAAGTGTGTATAACTTTTATTTCCCGGGTTCCACATGAAGGCATGCCACCCCGCTTCCAAATCATGCCCTTCTAGGATTAAAACTCTGTTGTTTCTCAAATTGGCCCAGTCCTTAATCCATGTTAAAATTGCTGCTTTATAATATAGTTCCCAGACAGGGAGTCCAAATCCACCTCTGCATCTATTATCTTGTAAGGAGCTTAATTTTATTCTAGGTTTTTTCCCCTGACCAAATAAATTTTATTTAATTCATTAAAAAAATTATCTAATTTAATTGGAATATTTTGAAAGAAAAAGAATATTCTTGGCAAGATGTTCATCTTAACAGTTGCTATTCTTCCTAACATTGATAATTGCAATTTCCCCCATTTTTCTAAATCTTTTTTTATTTCTCATACCAATTTTACATAATTATCTTCTTTTATTGTTGAACATCTTGCCGTGAGCCAAATTCCTAAATATTTAATTCTTTTTACAATTTGTAAGCCCATTACCTCTTCTAATTTCTTTTTTTTTGTTTCTCTGTTAGATTTTTTGTTATCATTTTAGTTTTATCCTTACTGATTGTTAAACCTGCCACCTCTCCATATCTCTCCATCTCTTTAATTAATTTTGTTTCTGATTTTACTGGTTCTTCTACAAAGGATACAAGGCATCTCCAAATCCTGGGGCCTCATATTCTTCATTTTTAATTCTTAATCCTTTTATCTCCATATTCTGTCTAATTCTTCTCAGCAAAATTTCTAAAGTCGTGATAAAGAGCAGAGGTGAAAGTGGGCATCACTGCCTGACTCCCTTTCCTATTTCAAATGAATTAGTCATTTCTACATTGATTATTATCCGGGCTTCTTGGCTTGAATATATTGATTCTAACATTTTTTCAAATTTATCTCCGAATTTCATTTCCTTTACTTGTTGCTTCATAAATTCCCAATTTACCTTGTCAAAGGCTTTTTGAGCATCCAGAAAACTAGTGAAGCCTGTTTTTCTGGATGTGCCTCATAGTATTCTGGGATATCAAGTACTGTTCTTGTATTATTTTTAAGTTGTCTTGTTGGAAGAAAACCATTTTGATCAGTATATATATATATCTACTTAGTATTTTTAAAAATCTCTCAGCCATTAAATCCATAAATATTTTGTAGTCGGCGTTCAACAAGGAACTTGGTCTATAGTTGTTTATGTAGGTGGTATCTGCACCCTCCTTCAGTATTAGTATGATGTACGCTTCTCTCCACGACCTTGGTAGCTTTGCCCCCTTAAGTATTTCATTATAGATTTCTAAAAGAATTGGATCAAGAATTTCCCCTAAATTTTTATATAATTCTTCAGGTAAACCATCTGTTCCGGGAGTTTTATTGTTTTTTTGGTTACTAATTGCTTCTTTTATTTCCTCCATAGTAATCTCTTCATTTAATCTTTCCCTTTCTTCTTCTGTTACTATTGGAATATTTTCTTCCTCTAAATACTGTTTAATTCTCTCTTTACTCATATTTTCTTGTTTATAGAATTCATGAAAATATTCCAATACTATTTCATTTTTCTTTTCCATATTGTTTTGTATCTTTCCCTTCTTATCTTGCAATTGCTGTATCAATCTCTTCTCTTTTTCCTTTCTTAACCTATATGCAAGCCAACTTCCCGGCTTATTTGCATTTTCGAAATAATTTTGCTTTACTAATTTCAGTGCTCTTAAATTTCTTTCCTGTTCTAATATATTCAATTTATGTTTAGCTAACTTACATTTATTTATAATTTGCTCATTTTCTGGTGTTAATTGTGCTTGTCTTTCCAATTTTCTAATATCATTCTGTAACTCGTTGCTTTCTTTTTCTCTTTCTTTTTTCTTTCTAGCATTATATGCAATTGTTATTCCTCTTAGATAGGCTTTCGTTGTATCCCACAGATTCTGTAAAGAGGTGTGTTCTTTTTTATTTACATCAGAAAACATTTTTAATTCTTTTTAAAATTTTGCTATATATTCTTTGTCTCTCAGAGTCTGTGGGTTCAACGTCCACCTTCCTCTTTGTTTTGATTGACCTTTCCATATTACTATTATGGGGTTATGGTCTGCCAACATATTTGGTGCTATTTCTATTCGTACTATGTCTTTCATTAGGGTTTTACTTATCCATGTCATGTTAATTCTTGACCATGATTTGTGGGGAATGGAATAAAAAGTGAACTGCTTTTCCTTTGGATTGTATATTCTCCATATATCAATTACGTTCTGTTCTTCTATCATGTTAAAAAATGTTTTTGGAAATGTGTTTTTCTTTTTCTTTCTTTTACTGGTACTTTGATAATCTTTTTTTATGTCCGAGACTGTGTTGAAATCCCCTATTATGCAAATTTCTTCTTTGCCTAATTTAAGTTTTTTTCATGTATTTTTTTGTAGTACGTTTCTTGTTGTTTGTTGGAAGTGTATATTACAACTAAAGGTGCTTTTTCAAGAGGCAACTGAACTTTCTGGAAACCAAGAAAGTCCAGTTTCCTCTTGTAGAAAGTTAGTACCCCTCCCCACAGAAGAATGAACTATTTTGAGAAATATTAAAAAGGCAGAAAATTATATTTCCCTAAATGAGAAATAGAGAAACATGCTCTTAAAAGGCAGAACACAGACTCAGTCTTTCTTAATAGCTGCAAAGAAACTGAGGAGGTCAACTTTTAAAAATGCAGATTTGGTAATCCATTCAAGACAGGATTAAAACCCCAAGGAAGCCAACATCTAGGATTAATGAATTTGTTAAACAAGATTAAAAAACCCTACTCAACCCCACCTTTATGAGACAAACTAATTAAAATCAAATAACAAAATACACAAAGAAGCCTCTAAATTACAAAATGCTGTAGAACAAACTGTATAAAAATCCATGTACTAATGAAACCAATTGGTCAGCTGCCCAGGACCTCCAGCATATGTGACCCTGTTCACCAATAAACCATCTTTCCAATCAGCCTCCATGTTTCCAGTGTCTTTCTCCCCACTTGGAATTGAACCAATGGGTATTTCTTCCAACACTCTTGAAAAAAGCACTTTTGGGACAACCATTACCTGCATGACTGGAGAATCCCCATAGACAAGATACTCCTGTGCTCAGTGAAATGGCAAAGCATCCTTTCACACCCAGGAAAAGCAATCCTTACAACCATTTGCACCACTTAAAGATACCAGCTGGTCTCACTCACCTCACAAGATATCCTAAGAAAATCATCCAGATTTAAGGAAAAATCACATGCCCCCAGAAAGGCAGTAAAAAAATCAGACAGAGTGCCAAGCTTGCATTCTGCCTCTTGGAAGTACACCCCCAAAAGGACAGTACCAGGAACCACTAAAGCAATGTAAAAAGCTTAAAACAACCCTTCCCCTTTAAGAAAGCCAAGCCCCTAATAAAAGTTCCAGCAAAGAAAAAACAACTCCGGAGAAGCTCAGGCAACAGTAAGTCTGGGCATAGTGCCAAGCACCAACTGCTCTTACAATGTTAATCGGAGAGGCAGTTTCTGAAAACACTTAAAGATAAGCAGGATTAGGCTAGAAACACACCAGAATATTTCCTTCCTGCCTTCCTGACAGAATTAACCCTGTAAAGTGGGAAAAACAAAAGGCTGTTGGAAGGAGATTTCTTACAACAACTGGATCACTGAACTGCTCAGAAAGTTAACAAACAGTTCTCCCAAAGTGGTGCGAAGCAGCTGAATCCCACCACTGGATTATTTCTTAAGCAGCAGCTCTTCCCCTTATTCCTCAACATTATTTCCACATACCATTACATAGATGCAGTCCTTTTAGACCAGGGGTGTCAAAATCAAGGCCCACAGGCCAGATCCAGCCTGCGCGGTGCTTAAATCCAGCCCACAGGGCCAGCCTAGAAATATCAAAGGACTGGCCCCCTGGTGCCTCTGGAGGCTAAAAGAGGCTGCGTGCAGCCTCTCCCATAACTCATTTTCATCCTCCATGGCCTCCTGCAGCACTCTGCTGGCCAAAAAATGGGTCCAGAACAGGCCAAAAAATGAGCTGAAAAATGGGTTGAAAACAGCCAAAAAGCTGGCCCAAAATGGGCTGAAAAATGCCCCAAAATGAGCCATGTGTGCAGCAGGAGGCCATGGAGGTCAAAAACAATGTATGGGGAGAGACATGTGCAGCCCACCCCATGCCCCATTTTGGCCAGCAGGGTGCTACAGGAGGCATCCATCATGCCATCCCACCCCCCCGCACTGCCCCTCCATCCATTTCTGCCCCCCTCCCCGCCAGCCTGCAGAGGAGCTGACTCTCAGTATTTTAAGCAAAATACTGTGAAAAATACACCATTTGCAGATAATCCAACCATCTAAATATTTGTATTTTTTTTAATTTTCACAATCGGTTTATTTGTGTGTGGCACAGTTTTCATGGTATTTTGGTTAAAAACTTGAGAATAGATTTATCTATGGATGGGCTTATATGCAAATCAGTGATGATATTCAATTTTTTCCCCTACCGGTTCTGTGGGTGTGGCTTGGTGGGAGGGTCATGTGACTGAGTGAGCATGTCCAAATTGACATCACTCACATCCATGCTCACTCAGTCACATGGCCCCTCACCAAGCCACGCCCAAAGAACCCGGTAGGAAAGAAAATTAAATTTCTACCTATCTACCTATTTTCTGTCCAGGCAGGCCTGGCCTAATCTGTCAAAGGCCTGGCCTAATCCTGCATGCTGCCCGCTCTCCCTTCACCAGTCACATGTGTCATCCCGTTTCCCCTCTTTCAGAGGCCCCGGCCCTTAATCTCCCCATTTCCTCCCCCATTACCACCTCTTTCATCATCCCATGGCCGTGACCTTACCATCCTCCCATGACTGGCTGCTAGGGAAGGCAAGCCAGGGCTGAGCCATTGTTGTTGCTGGGCTCCCCACCAGCCCACATCTTGCCCTTGTCATGAGATGTCTGCAGCTGGCACGTGTTTTTTTCGGTGCAGCTGGACTCCAGCCACACTGAAAAAGCAACGTGGTGGCTGTATGCTTCTTGCAGTGAAAATTATTGACCTCTGGCTTTGCTCTGCTTCTCCAACACACCAGCCACACAGGATCACCCTATTGCCGCTTCCACTGCTGTCCGGTGCAGTGGACTCAATGGAGTGGACCTGCATGGTTTTTACCACTTCTTTGCTGGCCAGAACCAAGCCAGGAGTGTCGGCTGGAGGATTCTCCTGCCAGCAAAGAGGTGGTGGCTGGAGGCTTCTTGGTGTGGGGGACATGGTGAGACTTGACCGGGAGTCAGAAGGCAGCTCCTGTGCCCTGCCTGTCCCTTTTTGGTCCCCCCTCCATGTCAAAGTACCTTAAAGGGACAGGTTGGGGCATCTGTCTTCCAAGCAGCAGCGGAGCGAAGGGAAGAGAAATAGAAAAGTTCACCCAAGTCTTCTCCTCCTTCTTGGGCATAAACAGAGCATCTGCAATGCATCTCATGGCACCAGAGGGACTTGCCCACATGCTGTCTCCTCGCAGAAAGTCCTGGCCTCATGTGTGCACATGTGAGGTCCTGGGACCTTCTGCTAGGAGATGGTGCATGGGCTACTGGCTCGGTTCTGGCTGGTAAAGCAGTAGCAGTGGGACTCGCCACCCTGCTCTTCATGCTGGGATGCACCCCATTGCCTGCTGTGCCAGAGTGGAGGTACTTGCCCAGGCAAGTCCCTCTGGTGCAGCAAACAATGGAGTGCGTGTGCACGGCCAGTGCGAAGAACAGTGCAGCAATGGTGACAGGACTGAAGATCTTTTTTGACATGTTCGAAAAGCGGATGCCAGTAGTTTTCAGCAGCTGAAGCCTGCAGCTGCTGCCTTTTTTTTTCAGCACAAGAAGCCTCCAGCCAGTGGCTTGGTTCCAGCTGGCAAAGAGGCATCAGCTGGGGAGGCTTCTCGCACCAAAAAAAAGAGGCAGTGGCTGCAGGCATCTCGCGACAAGGTGGACGAGATGTGGGCTGGTGGGGTGCCCAGCAGCTCTCAGCCCTGACTTGCCTTCCTTGGCAGCCAGCCACAGGAGGAAAGTAAGGTCGCAGCCACGGATATTGAAAGAAGTGGTATGGGAGGAAGTGAGGAGATTAAGGGCCAGGGCCTCTGAAGGAGGAGAAACTGGGCAACGCATCATGCTTAAGGAAGAGTGGGTGGCGAGCAGGCAGCGGCTCCAGGGCAAGGCCGGAGCCAGGGAATCACACGTTCCTCCACCCAGCTGAGGTGGGCGGAGGCTCCAGGGCCTCAGGGAATAGCACATCCCTGGCCCCCTGGCCCCTGACCCAAGGCAAAGGGTGAGCAAGTGGCATGAATTGCTTACCTTTGGTGAGCTGAGCTGACCAGGCATCGGCAAGGCAACTGGTGAGGCAATTAGCTGGACCACATGGCAAAGGCAACATATGCAGGGCAGGGGTGGGTAGGGTGAGCATCGAGCAGCCGGAAAAGATGAGTGAGCATTGAGCAGCCGGAAGGGGCGAGTGACTGGCGACAGGGCAACCGGGTCAGGGGCATGGCCAGCCAGAAGTCACTACCGGTTCGACGACCCAGTCCAAATCGTTGCTGCCGGTTCTCTCGAACTGGTGTGAACCAGCTAAATAACACCACTAATGCAAGTATATACATGCATACATGTACTTTTAAAAAGTATTACTTTATATATTTGCTAATAAGCCCATCTGCACATAAGCCAAATCCAATTTTTACATGTATTTTGGCATTTGAAATTTTCAGCTTATCTACAAATACATATGGCTGTAAAGGGAAGTGTGCCTTCATAGTGCAGTAAGTTTCCTTGTAACATCTGATCTAGGATACTGAACCATAACTAACAAAACTTTTCTTTTTAACCAAAGGTATCTGCCCCACTTGCATCAGAATATGTGATTGACAGTGTGAACTGTAGACTTAACACATTAAATAAACTACTACTTAGATCATATTTTTTTGTCTTCAGAATTGATTAGACACAGGCTCAAAATATAAGAATGGCAATTGCTGCTATTTAAAATCAATGTTTCAACTGGAGAATTTAGGACCCAACAGGCTTTAATAGTCTCACCAGGAGAAATGCATGTTTTAAGCAATAAAATTACTGAAAAATAAATTAATGCTTTAAGCAATAGAGCCCACCTCTTCTTGCTCCGTGAAACAAAGAACAAAATTTTCTGACTGCACACTCCATCTGATGCTAATTTCTAGATATAGGCCACAGAGTCCACATATCCTTCCTTCTTCTTATCACATATGTGGAATGGGCTGAACGGGCAACAATCTGACCTGATCTAAGATAGCTATGTATATATTCTGGTTGGGGCCAGTAACAAGTATATGTTAAGGACAGCACAGGAGAGTACTTAAAAAAATTAGAAGTATAATTCCACTATTATCACATATGGACACTCAGTGATAAAGGATTATTACTTTAAGGTTAAAAACAGTGGTGCAAGGCTATAGATAAGGACATTTCCACAGTATCTCAAATGGTGTTATTTTTTAAGAAATATTTTATAGCTTTTAAAATAGAGACCAATATAAACCAAAAAAGAACAAAATGAAAATATGAAAACGCACTTCAAGGGAAAAAAATATTAAAAGTGTAGGGATTTTTTCCAAAAAAACTTGAAGTAAATACAATAAAAATGATAGGAAAAAAGTATAGGAAAAAAGAAGACCCAGCCGATCAGCTGGGACTCGGGAGGCAGAAAATAGATGGGGGCGGGGCCAGTCAGAGGTGGTATTTGCCAGTTCTCCAAACTACTCAAAATTTCCACTACCAGTTCTCCAGAACTGATCAGAACCTGCTGAATACCACCTCTGGCTGAAGGTTAATTTCTAAGGTAGTTGTAAGTCTAATCCATTTGATACCTAGAAATTTGAAAACCTGGTGGGTAGACAAGTTGTTAGAAGCTGCATTTTTTTTCTTTCTTTCTAAACTCAAGTAACTTCTGAACAACATTAGATGAATCAATGATTCAAAACGGAATGTTGGCCAACAGTAAAATTAGTCAGTAAACTCCTGCTGAAACAAAACCAATTTGACAACACTTCAAAATAGGGAAATTGCTACAAAGAAGGATTTATTTCAATTTAGGTCCCTTTAATTCTTGTCAGTGTGGGACTGTAGGCAAACCACTGCTGTTTGAACATATGAGATAGGCAAATTTTGCCTAAGGAGAGGGTGATTTAAAAATTCTGTATCAATTTTGTCAAGTTAAACTTAGAGTAGGTAGATTTGTATGTAGCAGGACATGTTCTCTCAAACTCCTTTCAAAGTTCCTTCTGAAGGATGTTAACCAGGCAG
This sequence comes from Naja naja, assembly GCA_009733165.1. Classification (NCBI taxonomy): domain Eukaryota; kingdom Metazoa; phylum Chordata; class Lepidosauria; order Squamata; family Elapidae; genus Naja; species Naja naja. The sequence continues at coordinate 1,617,696 of CM019153.1, read as the reverse complement.
CGTTCAAGACTATTTACATTGTTTTTTGATGCACCAAACATGTTTCTTGAGACATATGGGATCCAACTATAGTAGGAATCTATAAAGTCGTCTATCTCATATGTAGCTGAAAGAAATATCTCACTTGGGAAACACTGCATTTTCCTTTCTTTCAAGGAAAAACTGGCTTCATAAGCTGTTTAGTGATCACCATTCTGACAGAGTACCATTGAAAAGGGCATGCCCAAACTCATTTGGAAAGATCTCTGATGGTAGCTGAACAGATTTTTAACTTGGCACACAATGACACTTGATTTTCTTTTTAAAAAATTACAGACAGACATTCCTAAAATAGCTTAGCTTTTACCTCTGTCACTACTGTGAGTCTGTACAGCATCTAAGGAGTAATATCCAGACCTACCAACATGACAATACATACTAAATTTCATTTTGAGATTACTGATACCTAGTCTAATAACTACATAATGTTGGATACATAGTAGTATGTTCTTTTTAATTTAAATGTTTACAGCTCTTCCTGAAAAAAACAAAAAATGTTCAGAAAGAGGTCCCTTTATATTCAAGTACTTGTCTTAATTTGGCATAATTTCTAAAATTGCAGTATTCTGTCATTGACTATTAGATCATCCTTTTTTCCTCTGGTAGTACATTTAAATGAGTAGCTGCCAAGTAAAGAAAATAAAGCTAGTCTAAGAGATGAAGCTTTTATTCTTTAGTACAAAGCAGTCTTCTCTTTGTTCAGGTATAAAACATGTCTCAGTTATTTTTAAGGTTAGTAATAATAGTAGTAATTACATGGTCCTTTATCAACATTTTCTTAATTGCCATGTGTTATTTACATGTGAGAACAAAAAACAGCATTTTACTAGCTTTCAGATAGCTCGGGTGATGTCACTAGCATTATTCATAAGATGACTAATTAAAATGAATGAGCTTGCTAAAATGTCTTCAGCATTTGAGTATGAATGTTATTAAAATATTCTGTGCAGCAACAATAAACTCTGTGCAAAAACTGGATCTATTAAATACGTCAGGCATCATTTTCTTTTTTTTTTTTAAACAATATTTTTTATTATTTTGACAAGAATACAAACATAGTATACAGTGTGCCGGTACAAAATATTCCGTATTTGTAAATTAATTTTCCTTACTACATTTTGCATTATCATATCACAACCATTCCCGGCCCCTGAATATACAATATAAGCAAACCATTATTACATTATTACAAACAAACAAAAACATAAAAATTCTTTTTTTGAGAACAGTGTGTGTCCAAACCTTCCCTTTTCCATACAGATGTAATTTCAATTTTTTACACACTTCTTGTATTCTATCCCAATTATCATAACAATTTATACTATTTTCCTTTATTCTCCTGCCATATTTTCCATTCAATTATTAATACACTTTTATCTATAATGTTTACTATCTTATATTTCTTATAAAACATATTTTACCCTATAATTATTACTTCAGAGGATAATACCCCATCTTTTTTAACCATCATTGTTTAACATTTGTATTTCTCCTTTAACATTATTGTTTCTATTACACCTCAATGTTAATAAAATCTCTGTTATCAATCAATTTCTGCTTGGTACATTCATTTTTATTTATTACACTTTTTAACAGTATGGAATAAAGATATTATAAATGTATATAGCCATTGTAAATAAGCTAGTTATTACCATTCCAGTTCAATTCAAGCGTTAATTACCATATCTATCTTATTCCCATAAAATATTTTCATCTTAATACCCTTGAAAAAGAACAGGAAATACACATCATATTAGTCCTCTAAAACTTCTAGCTTCTATCTATTTCTAATATAACCCTGTGTCTCATGTACCTTTGCAGATTTCTTTAATTAAATTGATTTATTTAACCATTATCTCAGTGTCCAAAAAGATGAATAAATTCTCTAAACCTGGTATACTTCTCTTGTTTCTGTATGTCTTGTTTCCATTTACAGCTTCCTCCTTTTTTTTCCTGCCCCCCCTTTTCCTCCCTTACCTCGCTATTCACTTTTCTAATTCTCCCTTCTGAAATCCTGTCTTTTGGTTTTTCCTTGTGGCATTGTAATTATACTTTTTTAAAATTGTTGCTTCAAATCTTAAATTTTTAACTCTCTTCCCTCTTTTCCCTTTTTTCCCCTTTTGCTTTTTAACAGTTATTTGATTCTTTAAAATGGCTTCCTCTTCTTTGTTCCGCCCTTCTTGTTCCACCGATATTTCCTGTTGTTGCATATATTTCAAAACCTCCATTTTTATCAATTGTAGCTCTTCTTTAAGTTGTTTAAATAACATTCTTGATTCTTCCATGGGTATTAAAATTTTAAAAGGGGTTTCCCCCCCTTTTTTTTCAAAACAGTTCCCAGTTAGCTTTAATCAGCTTAGTATCCTCTGTCCATAAAAACGAAAGTCCTCCAAGTATCCAAAGTTATTTCTTGTTTCTTTAAGACACTTTCCCTTTTCAGGGGCTTAGGCTTGCAACAAAGTTCCAAGTGGAATGTATTTTAAAATATATCTTTCCCTGTTACCAATCCACTCTCAATTCTTTTAAATCTGGGTAGTATCCTCAGTCTCCAGACACACCCTCCTTTCACTTTTTCTTCTCTTCCTCTATTGCTTCCTTTCTCTTCTTTTATAAAAACAATATATTAGAGTCTCTCAAAAAGTCTTTAACACTTGGCAGATGATTTTCAGCTATAAAGAAAAGCCTATTAATATCCAAGTGTACTTATATCCATCCAACCATCTCAATATTCCTTGTCATTCAGGACCATTAACATCAAAGAAGAAGAGAAAAAAAAGCAACAAACTGGCTTTTCACTTTCACCCGCCGCTTTCTTTCTTTTTTAAGAAAATTGTTGCTGTTTCCCACTATTCAAAACTGGGTACCTTAGTAATTGTTTCAATGTCAGCCTGGACCACCACACTTTCTCTTAATAACTTCCTCCTGCACAAACTTGTCCGCTTGAGGTCTTCTTTGAGGTGGCCATTTCTGACCACCGCTGCGCTGCCTTCGGGAAAGGGAAAGATCGGCTGGGGAGGAGAGATGCAGCTCTCCTCGATCCTGCCGTCAGCTCCCCCGTCTTCACCACCTCTACAGGGTGGTGTCCTAGAATCCTTCCAGGCATCATTTCTATAGTTGATTTAAAGTTAATTGCTTCCTGTTAAAGATGAGACTACTTAATGTCAGCAAAGTTACTGTATTCTGTGGTTTACTTATAAAAATATAATAAGGAGTCCATGATACCTTGTGAACATTTCAAAAATTACATTAACACGTGCACAAATTGATCCAAGGAGAACAACTTTCTGTTTCATTCTAAATAAAGAGTGGATTGATTTGGGTCTTAATCTGTTACTTTAGTCTTAGAATTAATATAGATGTAATTAATAGTCATCTTTTATATTATTTAAATTCATATTATCAACCACACCATTGGATCAAGTTTGTGTGGTGTAAGATAGTAAAGTTTATATTTATGCAATTTATGCTGTCCTAGAATCCTTCCAGATTGAGACAGGCATGGAGCCTATTAATTAAATAAATGAATCATCAATCAACTAACATATCATGGTAAGATTTAGCTTTCCTGCGATAGCACAAAGATCCTTTGATAACTGTTCTTGAGGGACAGGTCCTTATGATGTTGCCTTCATCTCATTTCTAGGCCACTAGAGCTGTTTCTACTTCTTTATTTTCTTTGTTCCTCAGTAAATTTAAAACAAAATCTCTTTAAACATTCTGCATATAGTAATTTTCTGAATCAAGGAGTTCCATAACTCTGTCTTCATCAGAATCAATGCCTGAAAAGTCTCCATCTCTTTTTTCAAAGCAACCCTTTGAATTGCACTCATTAACGAAGTACTGGAAGCCACTACATATTGCAATATGCTTGTGTTGTTGTTATAGAAATAGTATTGCAAGATCCAAACTGGATCAGTCATGAGGACCAGATGTTTACTCTTATGGCTAGTATATATTATTATGTAAAAGTAAAAAAGTTAAGGATGTATGTTATCTTATTCTACTGCACTAAACAAAGTCAAAAGTCAATGCTTTTCTTTTCTCCTTTTCTTATACACCTTCTCCTCTTCCCTTGTTCTTCCCCTGCTTTCCCACTGTTTGCAATTTATATTTTGATAGACTAATAAAATGTGGAATTGAAAAAGAATCATTTTTATTTATTGTACTTTAATTTATACAAGCCACATTTTGCTTCCTAGCATTTTCCTGCAACTGCAGGGTTCAAGGGTTTTTTTTTCTCCTGGATCAACCAAGTATTGATCCTTTTGGTTTCTTTTCTGGCACCTTAACTCCTTGACCAAATTAACTCTCCAATACAAGCCAATATGAAATCCAGTTGTGTGAATGTGTGGGTGGCTGCATGAGTGATGGTGACATCCAGGGGTGGGATTCTACCGGTTTGGCCTGGTTCAGTAGAACCGGTTGTTACAATTCTCCGTAGTTCAGAGAACCAGTAAATTGGGCCTCTGGCTGCCCCCACCCCTCTCCACCCACTTCTCCGCTCCCTTCCCAGTCAGTCCTTATCATGCATGCACAACATCGCTGCCTGCAGCCTGCTTTTGCCCGCCCTCCAGGCCAGCCATTGCTGCCTGCTTTCCACTACGGTCCCGCCTGATCTGATCTCCCTGGGTGAGTGAGGCTCTGCAAGCCCCGGTTGCCTATCTGCCACCACTGGTCACCTTTTCCCCACCACCACCACTTGCCTTTTGCCCCTCCCACCCCACCACTTGCCTTTTGGCACCACCGCTGGTCGCCTTCCCACCCCCAGCACTTGCCTTCCACTGGGGAACACGTGGAGAGGCTCATGTCAGCTCTGGCCAGGTCGGCGGCTTCTTCTCTCACCTACTGCTCCAGCTGGGGAGGTGAGAGAGTCTTTCCTGGCACAGGAAAAAGCCTGCAAGTCCCCCTCCCATCAGGAAACAGTTCCTGGGCAGCAAAGAAGTAGCCAGGTTGAATCCTGTTTCTCTCTGCTGCCTGGGAGCCATTTCCCAATGGGAGGGGGACTTGCAGGCTTTTCGCTGTGCTGGGAAAGACTCTCTCTCTCTCCCAGCTGGAGCAGCAGATGGGAGAAGCAGCCGCTGACCTGGCCAGAGCCGACACGAGCCTCTCCACATGTTCCTTCCTGCTGCTCAAGCCATGCCCACCCAGTCACATGACCACCAAACCATGCCCAGCCAGTCACATGACCACCAAACCACACCCACAAATTAATCCACGCCTCCAGAACTGGTTGTTAAGAAATTTGAATCCCACCCCTGAATAAAATAGTCAAGCCATATTAGTCTTAAATTAGCTACAGATACCAAGTCTTTGCATGAAAAGAAGCCATATCAATTTGCTATGTATGTGCATTTGTAAGCTACCTAGATCAGTGTTTCTCAACCTTGGCAACTTCAAGATGTGTAGACTCTGACTCCTAGAATTTTCCAACCAGTTCTTTCATTTCAATATCTTAAATAATATGTTTTATAATTGTTTTTTTTTAAACATTTTGGAATTTGACTGGATAATGCTTACCTGGCATAATGTTTAGAAATTCCTACTGTGCTGGGATACTCTTATTCAAATATGCCAGTTTCTGGGCTCCACAATCCTCAAGAAAATATGTATATCCCAGTTAAATAGAATAGAATAGAATAGAATAGAATAGAATAGAATAGAACAGAACAGAACAGAATAAAATAGAATAACAGAGTTGGAAGGGACTGTAGGAAACCCTACACTTCAGACAAATGATTATCCAACATCTTTTTAAAAACTTCCAGTGTTGGGGCATTCACAACTTCTGGAGGCAAGTTGTTCCACTGATTAATTGTTCTAACTGTCAGGAAATTTCTCCTTAATTCTAAGTTGCTTCTCTCCTTGATTAGTTTCCACCCATTGCTTCTTGTCCTGCCCTCAGGTGCTTTGGAGAATAACTTAACTCCCTCTTCTTTGTGGCAGCCCCCAAGATATTGGAAGACTGCTATCATGTCTCCCCTAGTCCTTCTTTTCATTAGACTAGACATACCCAGTTCCTGAAACCATTCTTCATATGTTTTAGCCTCCAGTCCCCTAATCATCTATGTTGTTCTTCTCTGCACTCTTTCTAGAGTCTCAACGTCTTTTTTACATCATGGCGACCAAAACTGAATGCAGTATTCCAAATGTGGCCTTACCAAGGCATTATAAAGTGGTATTAACACTTCACATGATCTTGATTCTATCCCTCTGTTTATGCAGCCTAGAACTATGCTGACTTTTTTGGCAGCTGCTACACACTGCTGGCTCATATTTAAATGGTTGTCCACTAGGACTCCAAGATCCCTCACACAGTTACTACTATTGTGGTACTACAAGGTACATATACTGTACCTGTGCATTTTATTTTTCCCGCCTAAATGTAGAACCTTACTTTTTTTACCATTGAATTTCATTTTGTTAGATAGCGCTCAATGTTCAAGTCTGTCAAGATCCTTCTGTATCTTAAGCCTATCTTCTGGAGTGTTGGCTATTCCTGCCAGCTTGATGTCGTCTGCAAATTTGATGGGTTCCCCATCTATCCCCTTGTCCAAGTCATTGATGAAGATGTTGAAGAGTACTGGGCCTAAAACAGAGCCTTGGAGTACTCCACTGCATACTTCCCTCCATGTAGATGCAGTTCCATGGAGGACTACACATTGAGTGCAGTTGGTCAGCCAGTTACGAATCCATCTGGTGGTGATGCTGTCTAATCTACATTTTTCTACTTTATCTCATAGTAGGTTATGGCCTACTTTATCAAATGCCTTATAAATCCAAGTAAATTATATTGACAGCATTCCTCTGATCAACTAATGTTGTCACTTTGTCAAAGAATGCAATAAGAGTAGTCTGGCATGATCTGTTTTTAACAAACCCATGTTGGCTTTTGGTTATTACTTTGTTGGCTTCTAGGTGTTCACTGATTCATTGCTTGATTATCTTTTCCAGAATCTTCCCTGGTATTGAGGTCAGGCTGATGGGTCTGTAGTTTCCTGGATCTATTTTTTTCCCTTTTTTGAAGATGAGAACTACATCAGTTCTTTTCCAGTCCTCTGGCAGTTCTGCAATGCTCCAGGATCTTTGAAAGATATAGTTCAGTGGTTCTGAGATCTCATCTGTCAGTTCCTTCAAAATCTTGGGGTGTCTTTCAATTTGTCAGAGTGTTCTTTATGCAGCCATGCTGGTTTCTTTTGAGAGCAGTTATTTTTCTTTTTCATTGGTATTGTGCTAGACTGGGCTTTTATAATCTCACTTTTCAAAATTTCCCAAGCTTCTTGAGCTGTTTTCCCCTTGAGGAATCTCATCCATGGAATCCTTCCCAAGCTTTCTCTAAGTTTATTGAAATTATCTCTCTTAAAGTCCAAGACTCTAGTTAGACTTTGTTCTACTACTTGTGCTTGCATAATGTTGAATTCCAATATTGCATGATCACTTGCCCCCAAGGTTCCTGTAGCTTCAACACCTTCTATCATTTCATCTCTGTAGGTGAGAATTAAGTCCAATATGGCTGATCCCCTTGTTCCCTTCCCTACTTTTTGGGAAACAAAATTGTCTGGTAGGTTTGTTAGGAACCTGTTGGATCTTCCATTTGGTGCAGAATTTGTCTACCAGTTGATGTCAGGGTAGTTGAAATCCTCCATTACTATTGTGATGTGCTTCCTACATACCTTAGTTAGCTGACTACCAAAAAGTTCATCTATTTCCTCTGTTTGACTGACTGCATCCATATGTCTGTTCTCATCTAATTTAATCTAATCTAATCAATTCAATAGCTACTTTGATTGATGGCTGTTAGGAATGATAGTCACCTAACAGTTGGGTTAGCAATATATAAACCAGGATAGTAAATTAATATTGAATCTTTAAGAGAATGCCAATTGTGATTGGCTGAAGTTTCTGCCAACAGCCATAAGATGGAGCCAGAAACCTGGTTTGCTCTCCAATCCACTCCACTCCATTCTCCATTTGTATTGTTTGTATTTCATACAAGTTTCTTTGCTGTTGAATTACTCATCATTCTGCTGATATTGTTGTGGGTTTTTGCTACTGTTTGCAAACTCCGTGTACTGAACTCTGTGTATGATATTGGTAAGGAAAAGGACTTTGTTTTTTGGGATTGTCAACTGACTTATTGCTTTGACTACTGACTGCATTCACCATGTTTGACTTGGACTGTTTTTTGGATTCTGCTTAACCATTTACTGGAAGTAAAACCTACATTTCAGTATTCAGTATATCTTAGTGTCACGTGTGTGTTATTCATAATCACTCTCACTACGTTTCCCTGAGCACACTCATTCTCCTAACAGGGATATTCCTTAACACTATATGTTATTTCCATGATTATATGGAATATTCTTCAGTATGCCAGCCACTCCAAACAGATGCAGGAAAAGATGCAGTCCTTGAACCCTAGTTGGCTACTATCCTTTCCACATTATTTTGTCATTGGCATATCATTCTCTACTGTAGGAAACAGGAACACTGGCAAGCTACAGACTTCAGTTTGATCTGTTAGATCTATACTTTTGGTGGGTTGCAGTGGTGGTATGCTACTGGTTTGGACCAGTTTGGCTGAACTTGTAGTAAAACAATCCTCCATCAGCTGAGAAGAAAAAGGAGAGAAAAGCTCAGGATCGGCCCTTCCACCCACCCCTGTGCTTTTCCCTTCGTTATCCCTTCAGCTGATTGGCGCTGCAGGTCTCAGCTGGTGTGGGAAAAAGCTGTGCGCTGGCTTTAGGCAAAGCATGCCCACCAAGCCACGCCCACCAAGCCACACCCACAGAACCAGTGTTAAAACAATTTGAATCCCACCACTGGTTGGTTGTGTTTTTTGGCTGCTGTGTCCTGTTACTTATTTTGTCCACAGAAACTCTGGTAGGTGCTTCTTTGGCAGGAGTCAATAAATTGGCAACAAGAATGGCAGCAGAGGAGCAGAGAAGAGCAAGTATGCCAGAACATTTCAGTCTTTTCACCTTTAAGGAAAGTCTTTAAGGAACTGTTCGTGTTCTCTATCCAATGTGCAAGAAAGAGACAGCTCTGCTTCCACATAAACAGTTCACATTGGGAAGCTCAGCCAGGAGTGAGTCAAGCTGGAGTTGCAGTCAGCTTTTGCTTCTTTGAAAGCTATTACAAAAGAGCATCCCACTAAATATTTCTATGACAAGTACTGATCTCTCTATGTTGCCTTAGTTACTAGGTAGCTAATATCAAGGAAAATTTTAATTTCAGCCGCATTGGTCAAATAAGCACGTAGTTGTCAGCATTTACTATATGCTTTGATGCTATTTTTAAACAACTTTTTTGCAAAGAGCTGTGGGTTACTTTGAGAAATCTATTATAATGATTATGATATATGAGTCACAAGTGCATTGCCCTCTTTTATCATAGTCAATGAAGGGAGCAGAAAGTTCAAACCCACTGGCAGAAGTCACTGTTGCCACCAGGCCTGGAAGGTTAGACTTTAATAAATGCCTCTTGTTCACTTCCTCTAAATATACACTGCTACTATGTGATCATTTTTAGTAGTACAAAAGCACCAAACTAATTGACAACTTCACAGATGCAAATGAAGCTGTCCATTTTAAAGAACTTTGCATAATGTCCTTATGATTAGTCAGACAATTACAATATGAATTGCATGTCATTATTAATCATTTTAATAACCCTGGTACACTAAATTTAGATCATTTCAAAACCCTAAATCAAGATTTTCCTTTTCATTTTGGTCATCACACACCTCAGATTTCCCTTTTTTCTCCTCAATCATATTATTATTATTATTATTATTATTATTATTATTATTATTTCCTATTGTGGCTTAAATTGTATAATTGTTTTAAAATTTAGGCTATGCAATTACTAATGCATTCGCTTTTAAAAAAAAGAATATGGATTTTTTTCATTGATTTATTCAATGTGATATGTATTTCTGATATATATTTTAAGCAAGAAGGGAGGGCCCAAAATGAAAGCTGAAACTGTACAACTGTAAATGCTGTAGCTGATATTTCACCATAGATCAAACTCCCATTTATAACAGCCCAATCCAAAACAGCAAACAAACAAGCAGTATTTCTGAGGTAAATCCCCTTCATTGCTATGTCTGCAGGGCTACATTAAAAAGACAAAATGTATTTTCCCCAAGAGCTCAGTGGAGAACTATCTAGGGAGATCTCCTAGCAGAAACAAGGCTTTTTGGCAAACTGTATGTGCACGCTCTTCTGTGCTCTGCATATTGATAAGCTTAAATTGCTGATTTTCTTTTGACACTTCAGAAAGGTAAAATAAATGCCAACTTTCAGTAGAGAGAAACCATGGCATTTGCTCTTCTTTTTTATTTATATCCTCCATTTGTGTGAGTCACAGAACAGATCTGGGAAGAAGCCAAAAAGAAGAAAAGAAAAAGCAATATATCTGAAGAAACAATTTAGATTCAAATGACAGTGGTTTTTTTTCTTTGTTTCCTTCATCAGCTCTCCTAAACATTAGGCCAGTCTGCACCCAATGGAAGTAACATATGGGTTTTAAGCTGATTTTAAGCCAATTTAATACAGTGGAGAAACATATTTCGGTGTGTTGTAGATGGACTGGTGTCTTTCTGACATGCTAACATCTCTCATATTATTATTTATTTTTATATAATCCAGAGTTTGGGAGGTTGTATCTAAATTAATCAATATTATTAAAGGTGTTTAAGGCTTCTTGAAAGCACCTGCTCTCAATTGAGATACCATCTAGATACAGAAATAGTTATTTATCTTGGTCTTTTCAGTTGGTGAGATAGTAGATAACGACCAGAAAGAGACTCTTTGTCACTGAGAAATCACTTCCTTTCCAGTGGTATATACAATGTGATCTGCAAATAATTTTGCTGACCATAATTACATCTCTCCTTCTTATCTTTCATGTGCTTTCAAAATTAGCATTGCAGAGTGAAAAGAGTAGGACTGGAGAACAAATATGCCTCATGTTTAATGTACACCCACATGCCAGACGTTATTCAGAATTACCAAAATTGTAACAATATTATTGTTCTAGAAGTTGGAAGACTTTCTGCAACATACTAATGGAAATAGACGATAAGTCCTGCTGTATGCTGACAAATGGTACTCAACAAGTAATCCTTAATGGATCTAAGTCTACATGGAGGGAAGTAAGTAGTGGGGTGCCACAAGGATATGTCTTAGTACTTCTGTCCAGCACTCTTCAATATCTTCCTTGACAACTTAGATGAGGGAATAGAAGAGGAACTTACCAAATTTGCAGATGATACTAAGCTGGCAGGAATAGCTAACACCCAAGAAGATAGGCTTAAGATCCAGATGGATCTTGACAGCCTAGAACACTGGGCCCTATCTAACAAAATGAAATTCAATGTAGAGAAAAGTAAAGTCCTACACTTAGGCAAGAAAAGCCAAAAGTATACATACAGACTGGGTGAAACCAGGCTCAATAGCAGTAACTGTGAGAGGGATCTTGGAGTCTTAGTGGACAACCAGCTAAATATGAGCCAGCAGTATGCAGCAGCAGCCAAAAAAAACTAATGCAATCCTAAGTTGCATTAACAGAGGGATACAGTCGAGATCAAGGTAGGTACTAATACCACTCTATAAAGCCTTAGTAAGACCACACCTAGAGTACTGCATCCAGTTTTGGTCACCACATTATAAAAAAGATGCTGAGACTCTAGAAAAAAGTACAGAGAAGAGCAACCAGGATGATTAGGGGACTGGAGACTAAAACATATGAAGAATGGTTACAGGAACTGGGCATGGCTAGTCTAGTGAAGAGAAGGACCAGGGGAGACATGATAGCAGTCTTCCAATATTTGAGAGGCTGCCACAGAGAGGAGGGAGTCAAGCTATTTTCTAAAGCACCTGTAGGCCAGACACGGAATAATGGATGGAAACTGAACAAGGAGACATTTAACCTGGAAATAAGGAGAAACTTTCTGACAGTGAGAACAATCAACCAATGGAACGGCTTGCCCTTGGAAGTTGTGGAAGCATCATCACTTGTGATTTTCAAGAAGAGATCGGACTGCCATTTATCAGAAATGGTGTAGGGTTACCCGCTTGGGCGGGGGTTGGCCTAAATGACCTACAAGGTTCCCTCAAACTATGATTATCTATTATCTGTATAAATAGAAATCCACTTGCATAAAATTGAATATACTGTATCCAATTATACAGGTGAAACTCAAAAAATTAGAATATTGTGCAAAAGTTCATTTATTTCACTAATGCAACTGAAAAAGTGAAACTAATATATGAGATAGACTCATTACATGCAAAGCAAGATAGTTCAAGCCATGATTTGTCATAATTGTGATGATTATGGCTTACCGCTCATGAAAACCCCAAATCCACAATCTCAGAAAATTAGAATATTGTGAAAAGGTGCAATATTCTAGACTTAAAGTGTCCCACTCTAATCAGCTAATTAAGCCATAACACCTGCAAAGGGTTCCTGAGCCTTTAAATGGTCTCTCAGTCTGGTTCAGTAGGAATCACAATCATGGGAAAGACTGCTGACCTGACAGTTGTGCAGAAAACCATCATTGACACTCTCCATAAGGAGGGAAAGTCTCAAAAGGTAATTGCAAAAGAAGTTGGATGTTCCCCAAGTGCTGTATCAAAACACATTAATAGAAAGTTATGTGGAAGGGAAAAGTGTGGAAGAAAAAGGTGCACAAGCAGCAGGGATGACCGCAGCCTGGAGAGGATTGTCAGGAAAAAACCATTCAAAAGTGTTGGGGACTTTCACAAGGAGTAGACTGAGGCTGGAATCAGTGCATCAAAAGCTACCACACACAGACGGATCCTGGACATGGGCTTCAAATGTTGTCAGAAGCGTCTTACCTGGGCTAAAGAAAAACAGACCTCATCTGTTGGTCAGAGTTCCAAAGTCCTCTTTTCTGATGAGAGCAACTTTTCCATCTCATTTGGAAACCAAGGACCCAGAGTCTGGAGGAAGAATGGAGAGGCACACACTGCAAGATGCTTGAAGTCCAGTGTGAAGTTTCCACAGTCTGTGTTGATTTGGGGAGCCATGTCATCTGCTGGTGTTGGTCCACTGTGCTTCATTAAGTCCAGAGTCAATGCAGCCATCTACCAGGAGATTTTGGAGCACTTCATGCTTCCTTCCGCAGACGAGCTTTATGAGGATGCTGACTTCATTTTCCAGCAGGACTTGGCACCAGCCCACACTGCCAAAAGCACCAAAACCTGGTTCAATGACTGTGGGATTACTGTGCTTGATTGGCCTGCAAACTCGCCTGACCTGAACCCCATAGAGAATCTATGGGGCATTGCCAAGAGAAAAATGAGAGACATGAGACCGAACAATGCAGAAGAGCTGAAGGCCGCTATTGAAGCATCCTGGTCTTCCATAACACCTCAGCAGTGCCACAGGCTGATAGCTTCCATGCCACACTGCATTGAGGCAGTAATTGCTGCAAAAGGGCCCAAACCAAGTACTGAGTACATATGCATGCTTATACTTTTCAGAGGTCCGATATTGTTCTATGTACAATCCTTGTTTTATTGATTGCATGTCATATTCTAATTTTCTGAGATTGTGGATTTGGGATTTTCATGAACTATAAGCCATAATCATCACAATTGGGGCAGATCACGGCTTGAACTATCTTGCTTTGCATGTAATGAGTCTATCTCATATATTAGTTTCACCTTTTAAGTTGCATTACTGAAATAAATGAACTTTTGCATGATATTCTAATTTTTCGAGTTTCACCTGTACTGTGTGTGTATATGTGCATATATACGTATAAATACAGAGAGATGGAAATATATAGAATATATTATTTTATTTTACAGTTGAAAGATTGTTGTGGAAAACAAATGAAGCAGGACAATAGAGTGAGCATTTGGAAAAAACATCTCATTCAGGGTCTCAGAAGTTGAATGTCTGATGGGCCAGGAAATTTGAGTGTAGAAACAGAAAATATGATAAGATCTCCATTGAGTTTAACTTCGGTGATGGCTAAAATATTTTGATACTGCCATCCTCTATGAATTTTTAGTCCTTCTTACTGGCATAGTATTTTTAAAAATTCATACCTGTTACAGGAAAGAAAATACTGAATACCACTTACAATATTTTGTGGATACAATAAAGAAGTCTATTTGTTTCCATTTTTTCCATTAAAAAATGCTAAACACAAGGAAACTTTTTTCTGCAAAAAAATAATTACAAAATGAAACAAATATATACATGCATAAATGGGGAATTAGCAATTTGTATTTCTTTATCTTATGTATAATCTTATGTACATGTTTTGCTTCCTGACTTCATGCATTTGATGCAGAAAATGCTAACATGTTATTTCTTGTATCAGTTATAATGGATGGGCTGGTACAGGTTCTGCTAAAACAATAGTTCTTGCTTTTAATAAGAAGTTCTTGCTTCTTGGAGTTTTGATCAGTAGCTCAAGGTCATCAGTTCAATTAATCATACAATCTGCATGAGAAATCAATGTACAGTGTCAGTTCCAGACATTTCACTATTAGAGCCAATACTTAAAATAGTCTTGCTGCACCACCCAGACTCCTGTTCCTGTATTTGCTTATCTCTACCTATACACCATCTCCAGTAATACTTTCTATTACAAGTCTCTTGACTTTGTTGATTGATGGAGATTCCCAGGATATACATTTCTTTAGAAATTTCAAATTTCTAAATTCTTACAGTTGAGTCACTACACTTGGGCTTTTCTTCTTGCAGTTGAAAAAAAGAAACATGTATAGGAGACCAAACAAGTTGTCATTGTTTGGCACATATCGCTGATCAAAGTGCTACATCTGAGGATTAGATTTTCTCAGAAAGGCAATAAACATTTTCAAAACATTTTGCCAAAAAAGACAATCTAATCCAATTGATACTGATTATCCATTATGGCCTTCAATTTTAGTCTTTTCTTACCTTTTTCTACCTATGGAATATTGTCTAGTGATTTGCTGGAATTCCGGATTTTTAACTACATTGGTTCAATCCTTTTGGTTTTGTAGAATCAGTGTAGCAGGAAAAATATGCAACAAAAATAATATACATCATTATGGATTTTTTAGTACATAAACTATAGCTATTGTACTTTTTTCCACTTGGAAATTTATAATCATACAAATATTGAATGGAAACTTCTATATTCATTATCTTTGGAGAGCATACAACTTTTTTTACTTGCTGAGGTCCATGCAGCACCATGAAATTCTTCACAGTAGGCTACCACCTGAAATGGTTCCACAGTCCTGGATCATCAATATTTATTCAGCAGCAGTTGTTTCTTGTATCTCACCACATTCTTCTATGATCTGTACCTCTCTCCAGAAATGCCCATGCTTGTATTAATGCCACAGTAATAGCTAAGTCATGTACACTTAACTAAAGGGAATATTAGGCACCATTCTCATTCTTACTGGGCTACTTATAAACATACTGTATATAATGTAGAACTGAATGTTTTATTCGACCAAGTGTGATTAGACCCACAAAGAATTTCTCAGTGTACTCAGTTCCAGTGATATGCTACCCAGCTGGAATCATCAACTGGACTGTGGCTGAATTGGAAAACCTGGGCCGGAAAACGCATAAACGTTTGAATATGTACCACACTTTACAAGTCTTGTGGATACTATCTGGGATGAGTTCGAGCCTGTGACCTTAGATGAAGTGGACAGGATTATGCGGAGGCTGAGTTCCACCACGTGTTTATTGGACCCGTGTCCCTCCTGGCTGGTCTATGCCTGTGAAGGCTTGAAAAAACCTTTTGTCAGGGAGTAAAAATCTTCCAAACATCCCTGTTAATTAGAGGTGATAGACCGTGTCTTTCTTTGCTGTCAGTGCTGATAAAAATAGGCCTGGAAAATAATCTAAGAAATACTTTTATTTATAAAATAAGAAAACCCAACGAAGCTCCATGTTGGCAGCTTACTTAACACAAGGCATATAGAAAAAGAACAAAGGAAAAATATAACGGAAGTTACAGGAAGTGAAGTGTAAACTTTTTACACATGTGCAGTAAATCAAAACATCACAAGACTTTCTTATCTCATTACTATGGAGACAAAATAAGTGCTGGCTAGCAAACACCTGCTTGCTATAATATGAGCTTAGAAGCTGAAACAGACAAACCAGAAAAACGCAATGACATCCCCTTCTTTTGTCTGTTAAACGAAAATCAGATAAGGCACATCTTCTCACGCAGGTATTTGTGTTGCGCTGCTGGAAGTGGTTTGTTGAACATGTCAGCAATCTGATCATGTGTGGACACATACTGTAGTTTAACAAAACCTTGTTTTAACTAATTGCTTTATGTTCTTATAATGAATGTCAATGTGTCTGGACCTAGAACTTGTGAAACGTGTTTCAGAAATATAAACCACAGATTCATTGTCTTCCATCATGGTGATTGGCTGGATCGGGCATGTCCAGATATCTGTGACTAAAGCATCAAACCATGTTAGAGAATTACAAGCATCTGAAACACAAGCAAATTCAGCTTCAGTGGATGAACAAGAAATGAAATTCTGTTTATGCACTTGCCAGTAAACAGGACACCCATTTAAGAACATCATATAACCTGAAGTACTTTTATGTGACTTCTTATCACTCGCCCAATCAGAATCTGCATAACAACATAATTCTGCATAATCAGTATGTGTAGGTTCTAACAATAACTTCATATGTTTAGTGTGCTTTAGATATCTCAATAACTTCTTAATACATAACCAATGAAACTGTTTTGCCTTACCTACGTGTCATGACAAAAGATTGACACTAAGTGCAATGTCAGATCTGGTCCAATTACTAATGTATAATAATGACCCAATGACTGAACGATAAAGTGTTCGTTCTTCAAAATCAGGACTTGGTTCATGTGCCAGATCATGAAAATCTGTTTGCATAGGTATGCTAGCTGTGTTAGCATCCTTCATATTGCAATGATGCAACAGTTGTTCAATCTTATCCTCTTGTGAAAGACTAAACCCCTTCTGAGTTTTATTTATTTATTTATTTTATTGGACTTATAGGCCGCCCTCTCTCCCGAGGGACTCAGGGTGGCTTATAATAAAAAACAAGGATACAAATATTAAAATAGAATTAAACTAAACTAAGCCCAATACAATTTAAAACCTGATTAAAACTAAGAATTAATTAAAAAAAACCCACTCCCACCCCATTCAGTCCAGGCTGGCCTGTTGAAACAACCAAGTCTTTAGGTCGCGGCGAAAGGAACGGAGGTAAGGGGCCAACCGGAGCTCCAAGGGGAGCTGATTCCACAGGGTGGGTGCCCCCACAGAGAAGGCCCTACCTTTGCGCGCCACCAACCGACAGTGTCTGCTTGACAGCACCCCCAGGAGGCCCTGCCTGTGGGAGCGTACAGGGCGATTGGAGGTCGATGCTGGCAGGAGATGCTCCCGCAAGTACCCCGGACCCAAGCCATGAAGGACTTTATATGTGATGACTAATTCCTTGAATCTCACCTGGAGGGCAACCAGCAGCCTATGCAGGTTGCGCAGGAGGGGTGTAACATGGGAGTATCGGGACACTCCCATCACTACCCACGCAGCTGCATTCTGCACCAGCTGAAGCCTCCGGATGGTCTGCAAGGGCAGTCCCATGTAAAGAGCATTACAGTAGTCGATTCAGGAAGTCATGAGTGCATAAGTAACTGTCCGTAGGGAATCTCGGTCCAAATAGGGACGCAATTGGTGCAACAGACAAATCTGGGCAAATGCCCCCCTGGTCATAGCTCCCACCTGCTCCTCCAAATTGAGCTGTGAATCCAGGAGGACACCCAAATTGCAAACCCTATCCATGGGGGGCAACACCTCTCCCCCCATGGCCAATGATGGAACATCTTGGATTATTCGAGATGCCGGTAAGCACAGCCACTCAGTCTGGCCAGGTTGAGTTTGGGGGAGAGAAAGACTTTTGCTGCTTTCCTTGCACGCAGCCAAAAGCAGAAGAAGAAAGAAGTGGAAAGAAGCAGCCTGATGGCCAGGCAAGTTCCCCCCTCCCCCCCTTCCCCCCATTACCTCGTGTTGTTCCAACGCAAGCCTTGTGTTCCTGTGGGCTATGTGGGCAGTGCAGCCTTGTGTTCCCACGCAGCCTGGATTAATTGTTTTGGGGGGTGCTCTGAGGGTGACATTTTGCTGCGGACCACCAAAATTTTCTCACGGCCCACTAGTGGGCCGCGGACCACTGGTTTGGCCCACTGCATTAGACAGCACTGTGAGAATTAGGTGTTCAGCAGAGTGAAGGCCCAACAGAAAAAACTCCCTTGTCTAGTTGTTTTGGCATCTAATGCCCTATGGTTCCATTCCAAGAGGAAGAGTTGAAGTTTCCTGAGAAGCTGGTATTGATCAGTCCAGATTCCTAGAACTGTTAAAAAGATACAGAAGCTCCTCTTCCCACATTCCTGCTGCTTTCTAGTATTCCTTCTTACCTATGGTCATGGCAATTTATTACATCTATCCATCCATCCATCCATCCATCCATCCTTCCTCCCTCCCTCCCTCCCTCCCTCCCTCCCTTCCTTCCTTCCTTCCTTCCTTCCTTCCTTCCTTCCTTCGTTCTGAATTTATATATGTAAGACTAACACACATAATAGTTGGTTATGTCTGTTAGTGAGTCCTATAAAGCTCTTTTCCTCTGCCAAGTCTAACATCTGAGGCAACTGTTTAGAATCAATCTTTTTATAGTGATATTTGAAATATAGTCAGAAATGTGTGCTTTGCTATGCATGTATACTTTTATTTTGCATTTTAACAATCCATTCTGCTAGAAAATGTACTCAGAGTTTCATATACTTTATATAATTCAAGGAATATATATGGAATATATGGAGTATTGAAAAGTATTTATTTCAGAATTAAATTTGTACCAACTAAAGATACAGAATTTTATATAATCCCTCTCATTTCTTTTTTATGATGTGATGTTACAGTAAACAATGACCATCCATGTCAGTTTTAAAGAGTACATAAACTGTATTTAGTGGGAGTATTAGAGTATAATGTGAATCTAGTTGCATTACTTACAATCTCACATTCCACTATGTGAACTTTTCTTTCAAATGTGATATGAAATGTGAAAAAACTTAGTCTCTTGACTCAAGCAATTTTTGAGCATTGAAATATATTTTTGTGGATGTGGCCATGTGACTGGGTGGGCATGGCTTCTTTTTCTTGGCAGCCTCCCCCCCATTTTTGGGCCTTCTGGGCCTCAGGGAAGCCTCCTGAGGGGGCATTTTTGCTCCCAGAAGGCTTCCCTGAGGCCCAGAAGGTCCCAAAATGGAGCATGGGGTGCTGTGCCTCCTGGGAGGGCATTTTTGCTCCCAGGAAGCTTCCCTGGGGCCCAGGAAAGCAAAAAAATGGAGCACGGGATGTGGTGGGGGGAGCTACACACCTCCCCCACCCCTGCTGCACCATTTTTTGCCTTCCTTGGCTTCAGGGAAGCTTCCTGGGTGAAGCAGTAAGACAGGAATCCCAAACAACTGATCATTGGGAGGGGGAAAATACCTTAAGGAGTTACTGGATGGGGAAGAATGCAGTCAGCGATGTCGGGCATATGCGTGGTGTTCCGCATGCATAGTAAGGACTGACTGGGCGGGGAGGGGAGGGGAAGGGTGGGTGGGTGGAGAGAAGTGGGTCCAGCCAGGGGCATGATTTGCTGGTTCTCCAAACTGCACAGAATCATAACAACTGGTTCTATAGAACTGGTCTGAACCAGTAGAATCCCACCCCTGGTTAAATAACACAATAAGAGGCAATTAGTAAACACAGATAAAAACATTATGGAATTTTTTTCTGATAACACGTTCTCCTCTTCCATTTCATTTACTTATCATCTAACCACAACCTAAATGTTAATACTTTACATTAAGTCCTTACTTTACATTAAGTCCTATATTATATCTAGTATCCACTGGATCTTCTGCTGGCTTCCCCAATCACTTTGCTTGTTGGAATCCGGCAGTAAAAGTACAGATGACCATTTGACCCTTGGACCATTGTAATCGCACATTGCAAATCACAATCACATTGTCAGCCTTGGAAGCCATATTTTATTCAGAAGCTCCAAGGCTGCCACACTTAGTGCCTTAGAATTTGGAGGTGGGATTTCATAGAGCAGTTATGTCAGCTATGAAATTCATTGCTGCCACATAGTTGGAGAAAGTGGGAGGGGGTGATGTTAATTGAGTAGCTCTTAGTAGACAAAATATTTTAATTTGATAGTTCAAGGTTACAGAGTATGGCGCAGAAAGAATTAGAACTTACTTTGGGATTGGTGCATGTGATGTAGTGATGAGGAAAAAGGGGATGGTTTGTAGGTTGGGACTTTGTGGAGAAGCCTGGAAGATTTAGTTCCGGATTTCCACAGTAGGTGCCAGGTACTATTCTAATAAAAGCACTTTGAGATGACATGTGTCTTGGAGTTACTGACAGGAATGGATTTTCCCTGGAACACTGACAATAATCAGGAACTTTAACAACTTTCAGCACTCCCAAGAGGGAAGCTATCAGGGGTTGCTGAATCCCAGGATTTATTCCAACAATGGACCAATCTGAAGAATCAGCCAACATGGGAGGTGAGACAGAAGGGCATTGGGGGGGCCCACTGGAAGATTAATTGAATCCCCCAGGTCCCCTTTGGAGGAGTTAAGGCATGCGGAACAGAGACAAGATTTAGGAGCCCAGCCCGAAGGAACAGATTTATAAGTTGTTAGATGGGACCAGAGAAAAAACTGCCTGGAGAAATCATTCCCTCAAGCCTTTTACATACTGCAAAGGAGGCAGGTTGGAGGTGTGGAGCTCCAATTACATCGGAAGGCCAACAGGATTGAATTTCAAGGGAGAGACGAGAGACGCAGACTACAACAGGTATGTTGCAACCTCCAAGTCCTCCCCCACACACACCCAGAAGGAAATTTACCCCCTGCAGAAAGTATCCCTCCATGGTGAGGATTTTATCCTGGCCAAGGGTGGATCCAGTACCAGTGGATACCAGTGCCAGCAACCGCCCTGGCCCCAGAGAGAATCAGCGATCCATTCCCAACAAAGGGATCTGTAGGCAGCAGGAGGCAGCCACCCCCCCTTTCCTCATGCAGGGAATAAGGCAACAATTGGCCTCCTCATGGCAAACTTCTGATCAGCCCCCACTCAGAGCAACCCTGCAGAGGCCCTTCTTCCAAAGCGTCCTAACCTAGCCAGGCCTCGGAAGACCCTTCCAAAGTGGATACATGCCTCGTCAGGCCCCCTTCATTCCAGCTCAGCCTGCGGTTGCCAGGGCGATACCACCCACCAGACCAGACCAGATGCAGTTCAAGGCCAAATTTGACAGATGCCATGAACATTTTGCTTATTTCCTCACTTGAATCTGGTGTCGCATAGACCAATTTGGAGACCAATATGCAACCGAACATGATCTGGTTACTGCAATAAGATGGAATGAATGAGGGGGATGCTTCTGACTGGGTGGCCCACCTGCACTACGAACAGGGCCCAGAGCTACAGGATATCCATGCTTTTATTCATTTGCTGAGATTCTGATTTGAAAATCCAGACAGGGTGGTAGAAAATGAGGACAAATTAATGGAAATGAAACAGGATCGCAAGCCACTTTATGGACTGGGCTGAAAAAATCATCTTGCACTATTTTAAAAATGCCATTGACCCAGAAGTAAAAAAGCCTGCAACATTAGGGGTATTCCCGAGACATTACAAGCATGGTATACCACCATCCTCAAATTAGACCGCAACATCAATCAACAAAGAAGACCCCTACTTGAAGGCCCTCCTAGGAGACTTGTGGCTAGACAACCACAGACCAGACCTGCTGAAGCTGCTCCCACCCGACTCACCACAATGATAAAGTGTTATCGTTGTGGCCAGAATGGCCATAGAACAGCCAACTGTCTGGCCCCTGCACCTGTTCCACAAGCTCCACAGCCAAGGTCTAATACAGTCACTGGGGTCAAAAAATTCAAGGGAAGCCTCCCAACACTTTGCTAGACACATCATAGAAAATCCTCTCCATGCCAAAGGGAGCAACAAACTTCCAACCCAACACACCCTCCCCAGAGAAGCCACTGACGAAGATGACCCTATGGTGAGTGCACCCATCACACCTTTTACTGTCAAAGTGAAGTTAGTAGTGCTTGACACAGGGGAGGCAGGGGAGTTAGAAGCTGTCATAGATACCGGATGCTCTAGATGCCTTATTGGGCTCCCCATCATTGAACTATTGGGCATAAAGACAAAATCACTTAAACGCCCAATCAGATTTGAGCAAGTGGATGGGACATTAATTGGGGGGATCCCAGCCACCCAAATGACAGAGTTAATCAAACTGGAGATGGGTGTTCACTGCGAACTCATATGGTTTATAGTAGCTCCAAGAATGTCAGAATCTGTCATATTAGGACTTGCTTGGCTAGATAAATGGGCCCCTATTATCAAGTGGGAGGATGGATACAGAAAAATCATAATTGGGGTGGGCCCATTGCCACCCTTCCTCCCACTAAGAAATTACCACCTAACATGGATCCAGAACCTGAAGCAGCAGCCACCGCATCAGACCTTCTTCCGGGTACCCCCCAAGTACCCAAACAATACAAAGACTTGACTGAGGCATTCAGTGAAGAGGAATGCAATGCAGTGCATTGCAATGCAGTGAAGAGGAATGCAATCTCCCCATCGAGCCACTGATTGCATCATAGAGTTAGAACCCAGGGCAAAACTGCCAAAACCAAAAATGTATTCCATGACACCAGCTGAAATGACTGAATTAAGGAAATACATTGATAACAATTTGGACAGAGGTTTCATTGAACCTGCCAAATCTAGGTTGGCTGCCCCAGTGCTGTTCAAAGAAAAGAAAGATGGCAGCTTGAGATTATGTGTTGATTTTAGGGGTCTAAACGCAGTGTGCATCAAAAATATGTACCCTCCCACTCTTATGAAAGACTTATTGAACCACCTATCAAAAGGCAAGGTCTTCATCAAATTAGATTTGAGAGAAGCTTACCACTGAGTCTGCATAAAAGACGGAGATGAATGGAAAACTGCCTTCAACTGCCCTTTGGGTAGTTTCCAATTCCGAGTCATGCCCTTCAGACTCTAAGGGGCCCCTGCAGTATTTATGCAACTTATCTACATCCGCACCTGTACCAGGGGGTCCTTGTCTACCTGGTTGACATCCTTATATTCAGCGAAACTATCGAGGAACGCATCATATTGGTCAGACAAGTGCTGAAAAAACTTTTAGCCACCAAGTTATATGTAAAACTGTCAAAATGTGAATTCCACAAAGAATCGCTGGATTACCTAGGCTACCAAATATCCAACCAGGGAATTGAGATGGACCCTGGTAAAGTGAAAGCCGTGCTGGACTGGCAACGCCCCAAAACATGAAAGCAACTTCAGAGCTTTTTGGGTTTTGCCAATTTCTATAGACAATTCATTCCTTCTTTTGCTGAGGTTGCCCTCCCTTTGACAGAGTTATTAAAAATGGGCCCTTCCCCCACCAAACCAAAGCCCAGTCAACCCCTTGCTTGGACCATGGACTGTCAGAAAGCTTTTGAAACCTTAAAACACCTCTTTGCAGCTGAACCCATTCTCCAGCACCCAGACCTGACCTGACCTTTTATAATACAAGCTGATGCTAGTGATGTGGCAGTCGTGGCCATTCTTCTCCAAAAAGACTCTCAGAACTGACTGATGCCTTGCACTTATGTGTCCAAAAAAGCTGACAGATACAGAGTGAAGATGGGTTGTGTGGGAGAAGGAAGCATTTGCAGTACAATGGGCATTTCCTAGAAGGGGTGAAGGAGCCATTTGAGATCTGGACTGATCACAAGAACCTTGAGGCTCTAAAGACGCCTCAGAAGCTATCACCAAAACAAATCCGCTGGGCTCAATATTTCAAGCAGTTCAACTTTAACATGAAATATATCCCCGGAGGGAAAAACATCTTGGCGGATGCCCTGTCAAAGAAACCCCAATTTTATTTATTTATTTATTTATTTTATTGGACTTATATGCCGCCCCATCTTCGAAGACTTGGGGCGGCTCACAGTTAAAACATACAAATACAATAAATAATTAAAAAGAATTAAACCACTATAAAGTCCAATGAAACCGAATTAAAAAGTTAAAACTATCCCATACCCCCATGAGGTAATCACAGCCCAACTTGGTCAAATAGCCAGGTCTTCAAATCGCGGCGGAAGGTGCGGAGGTCAGGGGCCAGACGGAGGTCCAGAGGCAGTTGATTCCATAAGTCAGGGGCCACCACAGAGTAGGCTCGCCCTCGGGGGACCGCCAGCCGGCATTGACTTGCCGACGGGACCCCGAGGAGCCCCTGCCTGTGTGCCCGTACAGGGCGGTTGGTCCCCGATATCAGCAGGAGGCACTCCCTTAAATATTGTGGACCCATGTCCTGTTTGAATGTTAAAGCCAAAACCTTGAACCTCACCCGGAGTGCAACCGGCAGCCAATGCAGGCCGCGCAGGACGGGGGTAATATGGGAGAATCGGGTAACTCCCATCACAACCCGCGCGGCCGCATTCTGCACCAGCTGCAACCTCTGGATAGTGTGCAAGGGCAGTCCTAAATAGAGAGCATTGCAGTAGTCGAGTCGCGAGGTAACAAGGGCATGAGTGACTGTACACAGGGCATCTTGGTCCAGAAACGGGCGAAGCTGGCAAACCAGCTGGACCTGGGCAAAGGCCCCCCCTGGCGACGGCCCCCACCTGCTCCTCCAATTGGAGCCGCGTGTCCAGGAGGACCCCCAGGTTCCTTGCCCTATCCACAGGGGGCAACACCACTCCCCCTATGGTCAACGATGGACAATCTTGACTGGACCGAGATGCCGGTATGTACAGCCACTCAGTCTTGGCCGGGTTGAGCCGAAGCATGTTTCCGTCCATCCAGATCCGTACCGCATCCAGACAGCGAGTCATCATGGAGAGGCCATCACTGATCTGGTTTGGGGTGGAGATGTATAACTGGGTATCGTCAGCGTACTGGTGATACCTCACCCCAAAACCACGAATGATCTCACCCAGCGGTTTCATGTAGATATTAAATAAAAGGGGGAGAGGACCGACCCCTGAGGGACCCCACAAGTGGCCCTCGGGGCCAACCTCTGTCCCCTGTCAACACCGATTCGACCGCCCGAGAGGTAGGAGGAGAGCCACCGAAGAACAGTGCCCCCACTCCCAGCCCCTCGGTCGCAAAAGGATACCATGGTCGATGGTATTGAAAGCCGCTGCGAGGTCTAATAGGACCAGGACAGAGGAGAAACCCCTGTCCCGAGCCCTCCAGAGATCATCCATCAGTGTGACCAATGCCATCTCTGTGCTGAAACCAGGCCGGAAGCCCGATTGGTATGGATCTAGGTAGTCCGCTTCATCCAGGAAAAGTGGAAACTGCTGAGCCACCACACTCTCAACAACCTTCACCAAAAAACCAAGGTTGGAGACTGGATGAAAGTTGCCTAACACAGTCGGGTCCAGGGCAGGCTTCTTCAAGAGGGGCCTCACCACTGCCTCTTTCAAGGCGGAGGGAAAGACACCCTCCCTTAATGAAGCATTGACCACTGCCTGGAGCCAACCGCAGGTGACCTCCCTGGTGGCATAAGCCAACCAGGAAGGGCACGGGTCCAACAAACATGTGGTGGAACTCAGACGCCACATAATCCTGTCCACTTCATCCTCGGAAACAGGATCGAACTCAGCCCAGATCACATCAGCCAGACTGCTTGCACCACGATCCTCAGACCACTGCAAGGTGGAACACAACCTGCCCCAAATCCGCGCGATCTTATTCGACAGATATTTACCAAATTCCTCAGCCCTTCCCCGGAGAGGGTCCACCGCCTCCCCTGGATATAGGAGGGAGCGGGTGGCCCTAAACAGGGCGGCTGGGCGGTTATCTGCGGATGCTATGAGGGTGGAGAGATAGGACCTTCTCGCCACCCCCACAGCTACCAGGTAAGTCCTAATATGGGCTCTTAGCTGGGCTCGATCAGTTTGGGAGCGGGTGGCCCTCCACCTGCTCTCTAAACCCCGGAGCTTCATCTCCCGGAGCTCCTCAGTGTACCAAGGAGCTACCTGGGATCCATGGCGTGTGAGGGGACGCATGGGGATAACCCTGTCGAGGGCAGCCTCAGCAGCCTGCTGCCAAGCAGCCGCCAGGTCCTTGGCAGAGTTGTGGGCAAGGGAAGTGGGGAAAAACCCCAGTTCCACCTGGAACCTCTCAGGGTCCATTAGGCATCTGGGGCGGAACCATCTAAATGGCTCCTCATCCCAGCAGTGGGGAGCAGCCTGTTGGAAGACCAGCTGCAGGAGATAGTGATCAGACCATGGGACAGGCAGTGTTGTACAACTAGCCTGCCCTATATCACTACACCACTGTTCCGAGACAAAAACTAGGTCGAGAGTGTTTCCCCCCCTCGTGAGTCGGGCCTTGAATTAACTGGGTCAGGCCCATGGTCCCCATGGAGGCCATGAATTCCTGGGCCAAACCCGATGCCCCCCCAAGGGAAGGCAGATTGAAATCACCCAGGACCATAAGCCCTGGGAGATCCACCGCCACCCCCGAGAGGATGCCGAGAAACCCAGGCAGGGTTGCTGCCACACAGCTGGGGGAAAGGTATGTCAGCAGAAAACCCACCCGACCACCAGGCCCCCACCTCAGGAGGAGGGTCTCACTTCCACCTATCTCAGGAACAGCAACCTCCCTTGGAATCAGGGTCTCCCGAATAACCACAGCCACTCCACCACCCCTCCCCTGAGCCCGTGACCGGTGCAAAATCCGGAAACCTGGGAGGCATAAGTCAACCAGAGGGACTCCTCCCTCTGGACCCAACCAGGTCTTGGTGATGCAGGCCAGGTCCACAGCCTCCTCCTCAATCACCTCACGGAGGAGGGAAGACTTATTAGCCACGGACCTGGCATTAAAATACACCAGCTTGAGCCCAGGGGTGCCCATTCCCCTGCCCCCAGGGGAGGAGGTCATAGGGTCGGAGCGTGCCACCGCTCAAAGATAGCGAGGGCGCGCTCCCAACACATGATCTGGCCCTATGCCTCGTCATCTCCCGCCGATCCCGACCACCCTGGGGCTTGCGGTCCCCGGCCCGCACTCCAGGCCCCCACCGGCCCCCAACCCCCACCCCCCCTCACCATGAGCCAGGCTGCAATCTACCCTCCCAGCATCATTTCCCACCCTCCTCCCTAACCTACTTAAAAATTTATTTAAAAATTTAATTAAAGGGGCCCTAGTGACCCACTTTTTTGCTTTCCTAGAGCCCTGACCCCAACCCAGCTCCCCGCCATGCCATCTCTCTGGGTTCCATAACCCATCCTTGAGGTAGGCCGGTGATGGTATAGCAGGCCATGTCCTGGAGGGAGGGAGCCTCCTAAAGGCCTGGAGCTCTGCTGCTGTAAAAGTTCGAATGTTACAGATCCAAAGATGTCAAGGAACCGGAACAAGGGTCTGCAGATGGAAGTAATAAAGTCCGGAATATAGGAACTTGGTGAAGTCCTAGGTACTACCCATTTGGGGGATCCAGGAACCAGGCTGCCCTCTCACAGCAGACCTGTGGTCGATGTTTGAGACCCTCCTCCGGATCAAGTCCCGCACTCTCACCGTGGGCATCCCCGATGGGCACCAGTTGGACAGTTGGCAAACAGATGTTAAATGGCTATCTAGAAAGAAAGTGAGTCCCCATTGCCGTTCTCTCACAACAGCAAGGGACACAACAAGATCTGATAGCCGCAAACCAAGTTCAAGGGTGTACAATCAGCACTGGGAGTCTGGGCCCAGGTCACTAGGGTGTCCAAGCCCACCCCTCCGTGGCCTGCAGTACGGTGTAGATGATTCAGTCTCAGTAATTAGAGTACCTTGTAATTGGCGAAGATGGAACAGATGGTATAAGTGGAAGAAGTAACACAGATGAGGCAGAATGACCAAACACGATGGTCGGTGGAAAAGTCGAGTCAAGCCATAGGGAGCAGCAGGGGAAGGGCGTCACTGCCATCGCCTCCAACTCCATAGATGAAAACAGCACAGCCCTTAACAGCCTTTGGACGGGGCTGAGGCCTCCACCCATAACAGCTAACCAAGGACCGGTCATGCTTCCTGCTGCACTCCAGGCCATGCCCGGGACAGCCACGGTGTCACATTGGCCCTCTGACCAAACTAAAGGCCAGGGGCTAGCCACAAACAGCGCCATCCTCACCGCCATCGCCGCCATCGCTCCCGATGCCACCATCACTCCAGGTCTTCCTGGCGTCTTCAGGGCTAACTCCCCCGGATCAGCTGCAGCCTCAAGACCGTGCTTCAGCTGATTTAGAAGCGGGGGGAAACATCGTCGGGCTCACACGTTGCACCCAGAGCCGCTGCTGTGCCACACCGGCACTCCGCAGGTTCCGACACACAAAACCCAGGGGGGGGAGATGCTACTAATCCCCAGCTCACCCCAGAGCCCAACGAGTCCCAGGCCGAAGATCTCATCCGGCACCCCCAGGGAGGAAAACACCGTCGGGCTTGTCGTCGCTGCATCCGGAGCTGCTGCTGTGTCACGCCGACACCTCCGCAAGCTCCGTACCTACAGGAACCAAGGGGGGGAGATGACGCAAATCCCCACTCGCCCCAGAGCCCAGCGAATCCCCCGCTGAAGGTCTCGTTCAGCACCCCAAGCCCACCAGTGATGATGCCAGGTACTGGGGTTACAAAAAGACCCCTCTAAACACCCTCTCAGACCACTCGAACCTTCCGCCTCGCTCCGAGACTCAGCAGAAGCCACCCATGTTAGTCAGGCATGTCTCTTTACAGCCTATAAAGGACTTCCATCTGCAAATTTGACAATTGCCGAGAGGAAGTAGTGCAGACTATGATATCAGAAGCTCAATTGGCAAGCCAAGTAACCACTCAAGGCCAAGCAACCACAGCCCCAGACGCTTGGAAGACAAACTTACAACTGAGTTGAAAGCAGCCCTATTGACCGATCCCTGGTTCCTGGAGCATCAACCCGAATTGACAATGAATGAGGGACTGGCTTGGAAGGGGACCAAACTTTATGTACCTGCAAAGCTAAGACTAATGGTACTAAAGCATAGCCATGACTCACAATTGGGGGGACACTTCGGGTTCTTAAAAACCCTACATTTAGTTAGAAGACAGTTCTGGTGGCCAAAAATGAAATCTGACATCGAGGACTATGAAAAGTTGCTCAATTTCTGCCACAATGAAACACAGAACTGGGAAACCCTCTGGCCTTCTCCAACAAGTAGCTGAACCAACACAACTGTGGGAAGAAATTGCAATGGACTTTATAGTTGAATTGCCTGAGAGTGGAGGGAATACAATCATTTGGACTGTTATTGACTTATTCTTTAAACAGGACCTCTTTACAGCCTGTAAAGGACTTCCATCTGCCAAAAAGCTTGCAAAACTGTTCGTGAAGCATATCTATCAGCTACATGGAGTACCTCATAGAATAATATCAGACAGAGGGGTACAATTTACCGCTAAGTTCTGGAGGGAGTTTTATTGGATCATCCCAAGGGTTATCCTCAGCGTTCCATCTGGCCTGCAACGGAGCAGCAGAAAGAGTTAATGCCATGATTGAACAATACATTAGATGCTATGTAAATTATCAACAGGAAAACTGGGCGGAGTTATTACCATTTGCAGAGGTTGCTTATAATAATGCAGTACATAGCAACACAGGGTTGACTCCATTCCAAATCAACACTGGCATGGAATTTGTCCCTATGCCAGAATAACCTAGGGAACCCCCTACATCCATGTCTGTAACAGAATGGATGAGCTCATTAAAAAAAGGTTGGGAGGATATGAAAAAAGCTTTGACTGAAACTGAAAATGATTACAAAAAGCAGGCGGACAAACATAGATCCCTCCAACCACCGTTTAAAGTAGGAGACAAAGTATATTTGTCAACCAAATATCTTAGATTGAAACTCCCTAGTAAGAAGTTGGGGCCTAAATTCTTAGGTCCATTCCCGATTTCAAAAATAATCAATCCAGTCACAAGACCAATTAAGTCTTCCCCGGCTATTGGGAAAAATTCACCCAGTGTTCCATAGTAGTTTATTAAAACCAGCTGTTACATTAATGATAAGACCAATACCAATCGTTCCCCCTAAACCTTTAATTTTACAGGGTGAGATGCATTATGAAATCAAGAAAATCCTCGATTCTAGATTACACCGAGGACGGTTACAATATTTGGTATAATGGAAGGGTTACCCTGTATCAGATGCTACTTGGGTAAAAAGTTGGGATGTACATGCAGATAGATTGGTTAACCAGTTCCATGAGGAATTCCCCCACAAACTGAAGGGTCCTCTTGGAGGCGGGAGAGGGGGTTAAGGACAATGCATTAACCTCTGGTTGTGTTTTGTTTCTTATTTTCTTATAGGAGATGAACTTTTCAAGGGGGGACGCCTGTCAGCTATGGAATTCATCGCTGCCACATAGTTGGAGAAAGTGGGAGGGGGATGATATTAATTGAAAAGCTCTTAGTAGACAAAATATTTTAATTTGATAGTTCAAGGTTACAGAGTATGGCGCAGAAAGAATTAGAACTTACTTTGGGATTGGTGCATGTGATGTAGTGTGGAGGAAAAAGGGGATGGTTTGTAGGTTGGGACTTTGTGGAGAAGCTGGGAAGATTTAGTTCCGGATTTCCACAGTAGGTGCCAGGTGCTATTCTAATAAAAGTACTTTGAGATGACATGTGTCTTGGAGTTACTGACAGGAATGGAACGCTGACAGGTGCAAGATTAGACTCAACAACATTCTTTCACATGTTTCAAGGACATGTTACCCTGCACCTGGAGGGGAGTGGAAGGGAAAAACTGGAACTCTTAGATTTGGGTTTTCCCAGATGTGCCAATATGACTTCTCTAATAAATTCTTACTTGGATGAACTTTGTTTCTGAGTGCTGAATGGATATGGGGAGTCTCATTAGATTGCTGACATTAACCTGAATCTCTAATACTTCAGCCAGTTTCCCATGAACCAGGGTCTGTCCGGGGTCCTGAGCCCCGACAGCCAACCTGCCTACCAGGTGGCATGAAGACTCAAGGAAGATGGAGGAGAAAGCAACAATAGAAGAAGGAGCCATGTGGGGGGTGACACAGCATCCCAAGACAAGGTTGTTCTTCCTCCCTTGGAAGAAATGGCCCGGGCGATTGAAGTGGCCAAAGCGGAGCAGAAGCAAGGTACCCGAGCCAAAGCCTAAATACCAGCATTATGGTCAACTGGAACCGAGTCCAAAGATGGTGACTGGGATGAGGCTATCTGAATGCAGACTAGAAGCCAGTCCAATGATGTCAACCCAAGGCCCTGAGTGGACAGAGCCGAGACTGACAACTCCCGGGATTGGAGCTTGCTGCCTCCCTCGCAGAGCCAATCATTGACAAGTCTCCTGGAGAGGTTCAAATGCCTTGTGGTGGGCAGCCATCTCCCCGTAAGCCCAGGTTGTCCATCTGAAGTGGATTGACTCAACCCATGTTCACCTTTCCAGATCCTGGGTTGGCAAGTGGCTACAGTGCAGCCACGACCTCTTTCTACTCGGTCAGGGAGGAAAGAAGAACCAGCCAAATATACATGGCGCAGCCTGCAGGAGAGGGACAGCAGATGCCACCTGCAGTTGGGATGCTACCATGACCAGCTACCCCTTCACACCAACTGGCTTTCATATTGCCACCCACGGAGTGTATCCCCCTGGCTGGGGTTTCTATCTGGAAGACAGTCCCGGAAATACTACTGGTTCCTATCCCACAACCAAATCCGATACAACAACCAGTTCCAGCCCAGCAGCCTGTTCCAGCCCAGCAGCCTAGCCCAGCAGCCTGCTGCAGCGCAGCAACTGGTCCCTGACCCACCACCGGCTACTCTAACAGTACCTCCAGCTGTCCTGGCCCCTCCTGCAACCATACTGCCACCCAGATTCAGGGCAAACTTTGATGGGACTCCAGGAAAATTGGCATGTTTCCTGAATCAACTTTGGGCATACATTGACTAGTATGGGGACCAGTAGCAGTTGGACTATGACCGGATTTCAGCTATTGCTGAAGGAATGTACAAAGGTTATGCCACTGATTGGATAGCCCAGCTGCATGATGAAGGGGTGGCTGAACTGAATGATGCCAATGGATTTGTCCAACTGCTCCAAGCTCCAAGATTTGAGGACACAGACCTCAGAAATGAGAATGAAGCTATCATAAAAATGATGAAGCAAGGTAACTGCCCCATTGAGGAGTTTGTCTGGGAGTTCAGAAGAGTTGCCGGGAACCTCAAATACTGGCCTGATCGAATCCTCCTCCATTACTTTAAAGAGGCCATCGACCAAGAGGTCAGAAAAGTATGTGGCATTCAAGACTTCCTGTTATGTCATGGTGAGAACGGCTGGAAAATAGCGGTCTCTGCTGTGCGCCATGAAATCCAGTTCTGGAGAACCAGTAGCAGAAATTTTGAGTAGTTCAGAGAACCGGCAAATACCACTCCTGACTGGCCCCGCCCCCATCTATTCTCTGCCTCCTGAGTCCCAGCTGATCAGCTGGGTCTTCTTTTGTTGCTCTGCACAGGAGAACAGAGCTGGAAAGCAGGTTAGTGGGGTGAGGTGGGGAGGGAATGGGATTTTGCAGTAACCTTCCCCCAGGAGTGGGAAGGGAATGGGGATCTTATAGTAACCTTCTCCCAGGAGTGGGGAGGGAATGGAGATTTTACAGTATCCTTTCCCTGCCATGCCCACCAAGCCACACCCACTAAGCCACTCCCACAGAACTGGTAGTAAAAAATTTTGAATCCCACCACAGTATGCAGGCTTATATGTCTTCTCAAATCAGATCTAATATAAACCCTGGCTAATAAGTATTGGAATTCCATCTCACAGTAAATAAGTTTAACTTCTCTCCTTCATAGTGCAAATTACTCATTTCCCAAATAGCAATAAGTCAGCTGAAGGTTTTAAGATACCAAAGTTTTCCATATTATCTGTCAAGTTATGTAAAGTTACATAATTTTCACACTTGGGACAGAAATAAGGAAAGCTCCTGTTCTATCAACTACATTGAGCTTCACAAAGCTTCACAAAGAGATAATATTGATAAAAATCTGGCTTAGTGAAATAATAGCAGCTGTTCCCTTATATTTTCAAGGAAAATGATACCTATTAGTTAGGAAGCACCATTTGTAATTGGAGAATTCATGCATTCAAAAACCTTTGACTGAATTGCCAATGATTAGTTTAAATATTTCTTTTGTATGGCAACTGTTCAGGTAGTTTTCACATACATACAGTGGGTCTAATTATCTTCATATCAAAATTTTACCAATATCTTATCAAATTGAAAGTTGGAGGAATGGAAAGAGGAAACAATGACTTCTTCATTTGTGTTCAGATGAAAAGCATTTATATAAAGCTGATTGTAAGAATTATGCAAAATGAGAAAACCAAACTGAGCAGAATGAAACAGAGAGCTTTAAAGGCATGAGATGAATAGATTTCATACAGTAGTTTGTGAGCTTGTTCGTAAGTCTTACTTTAAACATCTATTACATTCTGTTCAGCTTTTTCAGTGCTTTGCTGAAATGTGAAAAAGTAAATTAACATAACAAACCTTTTAGATAATTGTACTTGCCAAGCTTCTATGCGTAGGCAAAGATTACTTGTTAATGAAGATTCTTATCTTTCCAAATTGTACCATTGCTGGTAATCATCTTTTACTTTCAGAATTGTTCCCAAGTATGCAGAGGTTTTTTGAGTTTGTCTTTTATTTGGCTAGAAGAACTTGTATAAGCTAGCACCCACCCCTCTCCTAGAAGAATGAAATATTTTGGAAAATATTTTTAAAAGGCAGAACATTATAAAGGAGAAACATGCTCTTGGAAAGCATCCCCCACTTTTGTTAATAGCCCTAGCAGGACTGGGCCATCTACAAGACAAAAGACCTTCAGCTCCAGGGTGATGGGATTAAGACATGACCCTCCAGGACATTATAGGATTATCTAGCAGTAGGACTAATCTAAGGACATTGCATCACCCAGCAAGGTTCAACCAAACTTACCTCAGACAAAATCCTAGGATTTGCACATAGCCCCATGGGAGTCTGAGAGCAGCCAATAGAATACACATTTTTGCACAGGAACATAAAGTTCAGGCGCAAAGCCCAAGAGAGGGTATAAATACCTCTCTCTCTCAAATCCATGTGGTCAGCTGTCCAGGACCTCAAATCTATGTGGTTCTGTCCATCAATAAACCATCTTTCCAATTAGCCTCCATGTTTCCAGTGTCTTTCTCCCCACTTGGAACCAAACCAGATGGATATTTCTTTCCAACATATTTGATATATCAAATAACTATGGAAAAAAACAAAAACTGTTTAGCTGAATATATCCCACAATATTAGAAATTGAAAGGAAATGTGTTAATCTATGTATAGTAATCCCATTACTTATAAAAATAACTTTTATAATGTGTAAACTATGTAGCCATTAGGCTGTATTTTATTCAATAGAACACTTGTAATATATTCCTATGGCAGGACTGATTGGTCAGGTTTTCCCCTCTAGAACTGGAGGAACTGTCTACCTTTTAAGTGCTGCAGAAGAAGGGGCAATGGAATGGCCCTAAATAAGCAAATAACCTGGAAGTTGGGACACTATGTAGATAAGGATATAGAAAAGTATTCTTTTCCCTAAATGCACTAAACTGGAATCTTTCATGAGAAAGTAAAAGAATACCATTTTTCTTCCCACTGTCCAAAATCCTTTTATGAATATAGAATAATTTATCAAACAGCCTGAATCTGAAGAAACAAACCAGCAGTTATATTTTATAAGAAAGTAAGATTTAGGGAGTATGTGTGAAGAAGAGTTCCTTTTAGGCACACGTTGGTACAGCAGCTCCAGTCACACTGCTAAACAGTTGATAACAACTCCCACCATTTCATGTTAAAAAAAAATCCAAATGGTCCCAAACCTGTGTTTTTCACAAGCTCTTGATATTTTGGTGACAATATCATGCAAAATTGTGAAGTGAATCTGCTTTTGTTCCTTTATCATGCCCATCTTTGCATATCTCCAATTTCCTTGAAGAGATCTCTGGTCCTTCCTATTCTATTATTTTCTTCTATTTATTTGCATTGTTCATTTAGGAAGGCATTCTTATCTCTTCTAGCTATTCTATGAAATTCTGCATTCAGTTAGGTGTATCTTTCACTTTCTCCCTTGCCTTTCACTTCCCTTCTTTCCTCAGCTATTTGTAAAGCTTCCTCAAGACAGACATTTTGTTTTCTTGTATTTCTTTTTCTTTGGGATAGTTTTAGTTGCTACCTCTTGTACAATGTTGCAAACATCTGTCCATAGTTCTTCAGGCACTCTGTCTATCAGCTCTAATTCCTTAAATCTATTTGTCACCTCTACTATATATTCATCAGGGATATGATTTAATTCATACCTGAGTGGCTTAGTGCTTTTCCCTACTTTCTTCAATTTAAACCTAAATTTTGCAACAAGAAGCTCATGATCTGAGCCAAAGTCAGCTCCTGGTCTTGTTTTACTGACTGTTATAGAGCTTCTCCATCTTTGGCTGCAGAGCACATAGTCAATCTGATTTATGTGTTGACCATCTGGTAATGTCTATGTGTAGATTCATCTCTTTGGTTGTTGGAAAAGAGTGTTTGCTATGTCCATCATATTCTCTTGACAAAATTCTACCAGCCTGTGCCCTTCTTCGTTTTGTACTCCAAGGCCAAACTTGCCTGTTATTCTGGTTATCTTTTTGCTTCCTACTTTGGCATTCCAATCCCCCATGAAGATGAGGACATTGTCAGGCTGCAGAACTTTTCCCATTCAGTCAACTAGAATGAACTTCTGAAAGCGTATCAAAACGTATCAAAAGGAATCCTTTTTTGAGATGAGACAATTCATGTAGGGGTTAAAAGCAGCGTCT
This sequence comes from Naja naja, assembly GCA_009733165.1. NCBI lineage: Eukaryota > Metazoa > Chordata > Lepidosauria > Squamata > Elapidae > Naja > Naja naja. The sequence continues at coordinate 1,581,635 of CM019153.1, read as the reverse complement.
AAGGTCTCTCAGGCATGCAGAGATAGATAAGGGAGTTTAAAACCCCTCCCCTTATCTTGATGTGTATTTAGTAAAACAAAGAGCCAACATGTTAATTCCCCCTACCCCCTTTTTAGAACGATCTTTCAGAGTTTCCCAGGGCATACCTAATCCCCCACCCCCTTTTTAGAACAATCTTTTTCAGAGTTTCCCAGGACACATCCCACTGTGGAATTTTTATGGTCTCTTCATCTCCTGGCTGTCTCTCCCAGAGGTGATAGGTTCCAGCCATCTGGGTTTCATCCCTCCATTGTATCATGTGTAGGTTATACAAATTCAATATAAGATTAAATAGATTCAGGTTACATCAAGAAAGATTTCTTTCTCAGTCTCCCCCCCCCCCTTTCTTCTTCCATTGAAGAAATGACAGATACATGGATCTGACATTTTTTGGCGTTAATTCTAGAAGGTGTTGTAGGGCTTCATAGAACTGTCAACTTCATCCTCTTCAGCACCAATGGTTGGGGCATAGACTTGGATTACTGTGATGTTGAATGGTTTGCCTTGGATTTGAACTGAGATCATTCTGTCATTTTGGGAATTGTATCCCAGTACTGCTTTTCCTACTCTTTGATTGACTATGAAGGCTACTCCATTTCTTCTGAGGGATTCTTGCCTGCAGTAGTATACCTGATGGTCATCTGAATTAAATTTACCCATTCCTGTCCATTTTAGTTTGCTGATTCCTAAGATGTCAATTTTCAGTCTTGTCATCTCATTTGAGCATATCCAGCTTGCCTTGATTCATGGATCTTACATTCCAGGTTCCTATGGAGTATAGATTTTTACAGCATCAGACTTTCCTTTCACCACCAGATGCATCCACAACTGAGTGTCCTTTCAGCTTTGACCCAATTACTTCATTCTTTCTGGCGCTACTAGTACTAGCCCTCTGCTCTTCCCCAGTAGCATATTGGACACCTTCTGACTTGAGGGGCTCATCTTCCAGTGTCATATCTTTTTGCCTTTTGGTACTGTCCATGGGGTTTTCATGGCAAAGAGAGTTGCCATTTCCTTCTCCAGTGAGAAGTTTTGTCAGAGCTCTCTGTTAGGACCTGCCCATCTTGGGTGGCCTGCATGGCATAGCTCATTGAGCTTCATTGAGCAACGCAAGCCCCTTCGCCACAACAAGGCAGTAATCCATGAAGGGAAAGATATCATATTAAGAGTCAATTTTAGGAAACTTTAACTTAATATTGAATGAAATAATATTTGAACCATAAACCACAGCACACAGAAAAATTTAAGAGACAAGATGTACAGATTTATAGGTCAGATAACACGAAGTTTCCAGGTAATGAGTTCAATCCAGCAAGAATCTGTAATGTGCTTAATGAATGATTTTAGACTGAGCAATCAATGTCTTCCTTGCAGGTGCAGAAATTTTGACTGAAGGTTTTAATATATTCTGTTTTCTTATATATGATTTCAGATGGATTGCAAACCATCAATGTTGTTATATTTTTCAAGTTAATAATAAAGGCAGGGTTTTAAACTTTGGGTTTATTTCCCTCATGGTTTCTAGTCAAACCATGAATAAAAATCATCAAACAGTATCCCTAAACCTGCTATACAGGTGAAACTTGAAAAATTAGAATATCGTGCAAAAGTTCATTTATTTCAGTAATGCAACTTAAAAGCTAAAACTAATATATGAGATAGAGTCATTGCATGCAAAGCAAGATAGTTCAAGCCATGATTTGTCATAATTGTGATGAAAGTGGCTTAGAGCTCATGAAAACCCCAAATCCACAATCTCAGAAAATTAGAATATTGTGAAAAGGTGCAATATTCTAGACTTAAAGTGTCCCACTCTAATCAGCTAATTAAGCCATAACACCTGCAAAGGGTTCCTGAGCCTTTAAATGGTCTCTCAGTCCAGTTCAGTAGGAATCACAATCATGGGAAAGACTGCTGACCTGACAGTTGTGCAGAAAATCATCATTAACACCCTCCATAAGGAGGGAAAGCCTCAAAAGGTAATTGCAAAAGAAGTTGGATGTTCCCAAACTGCTGTATCAGAGCACATTAATAGAAAGTTATGTGGAAGGGAAAAGTGTGGAAGAAAAAGGTGCACAAGCAGCAGGGATGACCGCAGCCTGGAGAGGATTGTCAGGAAAAGGCCATTCAAAAGTGTTGGGGACTTTTACAAGGAGTGGACTGAGGCTGGAGTCAGTGCATCAAGACCCACCACACACAGACAGATCCTGGACATGGGCTTCAAATGTCATATTCCTCTTGTCAAGCCACTCCTGAACAACAAACAACGTTAGAAGCATCTTACCTGGGCGAAAGAGAAACAAACCTTTTTGGAAATCCAGGCTGGCTGAGGAATGAGCACAAGCCGCGGTGGAGGCTTTTCTTCAGGTGACCCCCTCCTCCTCCTCCTCCTCCTCCTTCTCCTCTTGCGACCCCATGGCTGGCTGTGGCATGGCCTGGAGGGTGCACACAATCAGGCAGACCCTCCTCAAGCGAGTGGCTGCCTGCCCAGCACCTACTGTGCTTTGGCTGAGTCTGGCTACTCACTTGAGTAGGATCTCCCCACTTGTGCGCACCCTCTTGGCCCTGCCACAGCCAGCCAGGGGGTCATGAGAGGGGAAGGAGGGGACACTAACATAGAGACACACACACAGAAAGAGAGAGACAGACAGACAGACAGACAGACAGAGAGAGACAGATACAGATACAGAGAGAGGGGGGAGAAAGAGAGGGAAAGAGAGAGAAAATGATAAAATGATGGAGGGAGAGAATGAAAGAAATGAGAGAGAGAAACAAATGAGAGAGAGAGAAGGAGAGGGAGAAGGAGAGGGAGAGAGAAATGAGAGAGAGGCAGAATAGCAATGATTAAAATGAATGTTTTACCTAAAATTCTCTATCTGTTTCAAACAATTCTGATATTATTGGATAATTTTTTTTTCAAAGAATTGGATAAAATTGTGATGAAATTTATCTGGGTAGGGAAAAAAGTGAGAATAAAAAAAACCTATTTACAAGATAATAAAAGCAGGGGCAGCTTTGGACTCCCTGACTGGGAGATTTATTATAAAGCCACAGCATTAGTGTGGATAAAAGACTGGATTAAATTGGGAAACAAAAGAATTTTAACGCTAGAGAGCCACGAGTTGCAGGTAGGATGGCATACATTCCTGTGGAATCCGAATATTAAAAACCATTCATACTTTACTAGACATGTACTGCGTAAATATTTTATTAAAATTTGGACAGATATTAGAAAGAATTATTATATTAAAATTCCGAGATGGATTTCAATGATGGAGGCGATGTTTCATCCCAATATGATAGATATGAATAAAAAGCTTAAATACCACCAAATTCTAGATAATGAGGGAAGACTAAAATCGATACAGGAGTTAGAAACCCAAGGAATAACTATTGATAATTGGTCCTATTTCCAAGTTAAAATCAGATATAATTAGGATGTAAAGGAATATGGAGTTGAAATAAAAGTTACACAATTAGATAAAATACTTTTGGGCCCAGAGAAAAATTTGATATCCAAATTATATACTTATTTACTAGAACACAAATTGGCTGGGGAAATGGTGAAAGGACCAATGTTAGCTTGGGCAAAAAAATTTGGTCACACCATAGATTTGAATGATTGGGAGGAAATTTGGCAGAGGAATCTCACACTAACAAAGTCAGTATCACACAAGGAAAATCTCTATAAAATGATGTATAGATGGCATCTGCCACCCTCTAGATTAGTTAAAATATTTCCGACAGCAAACCCAAACTGTTGGAAATGCAAAGAGAAAATAGATACTTACTTTCATCTCTGGTGGACATGTCCTGAGATGAAGAAGTACTGGACAGAAATAAAAAGGTGGATAGAAGAAATTATAAAATGCGGACTGGAGTGGAAACCGGAACTGTTCCTCTTGGGAATGATTAAAGGGGATTACCCACCTAAAGAGAGATATTTGATCATCCATTTATTAACAGCAGCACGGATTTCGCTAGCACAATATTGGAAAAACCCTAATGTACCACCTCTACACATTATTATTCAAAAAACATATGAGTGTGCTGAAATGGAGAGGCTCACACTTAAACTAAATGGGAAGGAAGACTTAGACTATGACCGGATATGGGATAAATGGTACAACTGGGTGGAACATAAGAAAAAGATTACGAAGAAGAAATGAACCTAGGAAACATATTATACTCAGCTGTACATATGGAATGTATAATCATAATAATGGTCTTAATGGTCTTGTTTTCTTTTATTATATGAATAATATGAAGGTTGTATAGATTAATTAACAGTTATAATCCAATGATAATAATAGTAGAATATTGTGTTAATGAATATATGCCATTTATTAGTTATTACTGATTATTACACTTTATCAAATTTGATATTCAATGTGAAAAGTAAGAAAAGTGCTCAATGCGCTATTCATATATTTTTCTTTGTACATTTTTATGTCTGTATGTTTTTAATTTTTTGTAAATAAAGTTGTTTTTAAAATTTAAAAAGAGAGAGAGCTGGAGGGAGAGAATGAGAGAAAGGGAAAAGAGAGGGAAACAAACAAGGAAGGGAAGGAGGGAGGGGGATAGAGATAGAGAGATAGAGAGATAGACAGAGACCCATTTTCCACAGAAAACACTGGGAGCCACAAAACCTGGGTAGGCATGGCTAAGGAATAATGTGACTGGGTGGGAGTGACATTGAGTTGGCCGTGCCCATTCAGGTTTTGTGGCTCAGTGTTTTCTGTGGTCCAAATGGCTCTTTGAGTGTTTAAGGTTGCAGACCCCTGAGTTAGGGGCATTCTTAGACTGGTTTGTTAAACACACTTGTCAGTCTTGTGAGGTAGCCCAGACAAGGTGTACATTCAAGAGTACTAGCTCTATTTTCATTGTAAGTTTACATTAACAGAATTTTACACATCTCTTCCCCTTCATCTTTACTGTCCAAGAAACTAGGCAGGATCCCCATTGCTTCTATGGACTCAGCTGCCTCTTAACTGATGGTTGTCTAGTCTTTTTGTTGTTTAGTCAGAAGGCTTTTCCTTCTGTCTCCCAAGGTGATTCCTACACACCATTATATTACTCAGATTGCCAAACTGGTTTAGTTCAGACTTCAAGACTATGTCTATCTAATTTTGGCTATAGCTTTAGTTCTCTTTTCAGTATGCTATACCCCTGCTTAGAAATAGCCCAATTAATAGATCAAGAGCTTTGGGAGAATTGTAAGAAACTCCAGGAGTTCTTTCTCTTGCATCACATAGTGCTTTTCACTAGGACATGTCATCCGGGCTGACAGAATGCAAGGGTGAAATCAGAGAGGACAATAAATGGCAAACAAACTCTATGTTTTATAAGGGCTACAAGGGTACAAACCAGAGGTGGTATTCAGCAGGTTCTGACCGGTTCTGGAGAACCAGTAGCGGAAATTTTGAGTAGTTCGGAGAACAATCAAACGCTACCTCTGACTGGAGATTTCACAGTATCCTTTCTCTGCCATGCCTACCAAGCCACGCCCACAGAACCAGTAATAAAAATTTTTGAATCCCACCACTGGTACAAAAAACTGGCATTAAGTAGCTGTGGCCAGAAGTACTGGAAGTAACCCATGGAATATGCAAAAGAGTACTGTCAAGAGTAGGCTATTCTTCCCAATCTCAATATTGTCACATTAATGCCTACAGAGCAAGGGGAAAATCTTTAAAGCTCATTAGTGAAAGAAACAGTAACACAGAGCTGCATAGTACAGGACTTACACTTTTTTTTGAGAAAGCATTAATCCTTTAAAAAAAAAGTCTAGCACTTCTTCAAATAGCTCTATACTCATGAATTTGCATAACCCTTGATAAGTCTTAGGGAAAGTACTAGAAATTGCCCTCAGCTGGGCAGTTCCTAGATTCCAACTAGAACATCAATCCCACAGTGAAACATGCTTGATTATATCAGTGGTTGAAAAACAACCAAACACAACAAAAACTGTGTCAGGAGAAGAAGGAAAATGGTACTTCTTAACAGCTGGTCAGATATGACTTGGGAATAAGAGCAAAGCATAGATATATTATAAAAGCATGTTCATTCAGTGATTAGACTATTATGTAGCTTATAAATTGTATAGGTTTGTATGTGGGTGGGTGTATGTATATGTGTATTAAAGTGGAATGGGCAAAAGTTATACTTTTATTCTTCACAGATTTTTCTAGTGGTCAGTTTATAATTTTCACTGATTTTTGAAAACTTTTGGAAATAGTGAAAATATTTATATTATATTCTTAGCTGAACTCCAGTGTGACAGGATTACAACTGCAGCGGTGGGATTCTACTGGTTCTGACCGGTTCTATAGAACCCCTTGTTAACTTTCTAAGCAGTTCAGAGAACCGGTAGTTAGAAGAAATCTCCTTTTTTTCCACCCTTATTACATTCTTGGTAGTTTGCCTAGACTTACTGTCTCCCAAGGAGGTTTTTTTCTTTCCTGAAATTTTCTTAAAGGGGAAGGGCTGTTTTAAGCTTTTTACACTGCTATTGGGAGGAAATACTCTCCTGGAAATACTTCTAGCCAGCATGCAATGACCAGCACTTTGTAGAAATAATTGAATAATGAATCAGAGTTGTGGAAAGAAGCTTTTTAATGACAAGGAACCAAGATGAGTGATATTAAGCAAGACTTCTTGGCTAGGTAGAAAGATTGACATTCACACATGACTTTCTGAGTTTTGGTCTAAAACTGATTTTTGGTGAAGTTTAATTCTGTGCTTGGTGATGTTTAATCCTGTGTTTATTGATGGGATTATTTTCCCTAATCAACTTTGTCTGGAAGGAAAAAGATTAATCTCTGTTCCTGAAAAGAAACTGGATTGAGAAATCTGGCTAGTTCCTGTGTCTATTTGTTCTGGTAATTGGTTTAACAAGCAACAGCTACTGTTGTGATTTAATTATTTGTATTGTGTTTAAAAAATTTCCTGCCCCATGGTTTCTTTTTCTATCTGGGGAGGGGGTCTTCCTTCACTGCTTTAGTGGTATCTGGCACTGTCCTTTTGGGGTGTACTTCCAAGAGGCAGGATACAAGCTTGGCACTGATTTTTTTACTGCCTTTTGGGGGGGGGCATGTCACCTTTCCTTAAATCTGGATGATTTCCTTAAGATATCTTGTGAGGTGAATGAGACCAGCTGGTATCTTTAAGTGGTGCAAATGGATCTAAGGATTGCTTTTCCTGGGTGTGCTCTTTCTGGAGAGCTTAAATTACCTCTCTGGGTTTCACTTTATGAGTAAGAGTTGGCTGCTGATAGTTATCATTGCATTTTAACTATTTTAATTCCTCAAGGTGCTCTAACACCCTGCCTAATTTGTAACTCTGGCTTGCAGGTATTTTAATCTAATGATTGGTATTTAGGCAGCTTTTTGCAAGCAAAGAAGCTTTTTGTATTTTTGTACAGGCAATCCTTGACTTACAACAGTTCATTTAGTGACCGTTCAAAGTTACAATGGCACTGAAAAATGTGACTTATGACCATTTTTCACACCTATGACTGTTGCAGCATCCCCACTGTCATGAGAGGCAGGCGAGGAGAGGTGCCCCTTGATGTGAGTGACATCGAGTTGGCCATGCCCACCCAGTCACATGACCACCAAGCCACACCCACCACCTAAGCTATGCCTACAGAACCAGTTGTTAAAAAATTTGAATCCCACCCCTGTACAACTGGCTTCAAAACTCCGAATAACTTAAGTTTTGAAAGATTCTTGAGGCCCAATGCAAAGTGATATAGGCAGACTGAATAAAGAGTGAGGAGATTCAAATAGTTAGTAAAAAGTATTTATTAATTTATGCAATCAGAGTAGCACCCAGGTGTTCTTTAAGTATTTGGAATGAAACATACACTAACTCCAAGAGCATGGTGACCAATAAGGATTATGAGCATTGCAGTCCAAAAAAATCCTACAGCATTTATTATTTATTTGTAGTATGTCATCTAACTCTGAATCCTAAGATAAACAAACTTTCTGATATATTAAAGAATGCAGTATTATGTTCTTATCTGCATGCACATAAACATGCTCCCTATTAATAATATTCATGGTCATTGTCTTTATGACCTTCGAGAATACACACACATGTTCATTCACACAAATGCAATAACCATTTGCAAACAGGTATGTAAGGTACTATCTAGGGGGTCGAAAGCTTCTATTATGGACTACTGATGAAACTACTTCAAAGGCCCCCTTCTATACTTTCCAAAAAATAAAAGAGATATGGCTAATTAATTCTGTGAACAAGAGAGTGGCCTTTTTACTAATCTGATTCAATAAAGCTGCCACATTTTCAAAGGGGCATCATGCAAAACCTAGCACAGGTCATTAAACCCTGTTGTTGGATGGTCTTCAGTGATGCTAAAGAAATAGTGCCTGGAGGATTAAGTTTATGAAATTCTGAGAACATATGGATTCTTGGGTGGCATTCTACATAATCCTGTTAAAAAGAAGCATTCTAGCAAATGTATAGAATCTGCTGTTACTCTAGCCATTATCAATGAATTGTATTTTAACAGACTACAGTGTAGCAGTATTAATGCTAATAGTAAGTGTTCATTTTATTTCTCTTATTGTTATGCAGTTGAATTATTCTTAAAAAATCTATATTATTTTGTGCAATATTACATCAAGCCATTTCTTTGCATTACTTCAATTTATGAAAATAGTTTTGTAAAATTTCAGTTTGCTGGAATGCTTTTTCATGTGATACAGTCTGATAAATTAATGTTTCCAGGAAGAGTATTGAAAAAAGATAATCTTAGTTATGAGGTTTGTTGTCCCCAATTCGGGTCTGAGCCCGGTGCCGAAGCCAACGATGGATGCCAGACACGAAGTGCAGGTTTTCTGATTGCTTTTTATGGGAGTACTCCAAGGAGAAGGGCTCCTGGTCAAAATGCCCAGAGCCAAGAACAAAGGATTGAGTAAGTTTTATACATTTTCACTAAAGGAGAAGGTGGGACAAAGCGAGATAATAAGAAATATCATCTAATAAACATTTTAGTAATAATTCTACAATTCGTTCTATTGATCTCTAGCTGTCCCTATTCCCAAGTCTTGGCTAATGAATGCCCTAGGAGTTATCTAATACATGTTTGATTTGCTGCAGGCCTAACTTTTAGTTGAGGTCTGCAAGTTGTCTAACTCATGTTACTTTTATCAGCTTCCTAATTAGCCGGAATTGTTACAAGATTTACACATGCGTATTTCCTGTGGATAAGAATTCTTTGTTCTTTCCAGACATACTCCCTTATTACAATCTTCCTGATTTACTTTGAAGTGTGTGCCATGATCTGGCTTTATTTTAGCAGATGGCCCATCAGGTTCTGCTCAGAGAGAAAAGAGCAACTGGTATCACCTGATTGCTTGCTTGCTTGTCTGTTTTGTAAAATACTGTCCATAGACTTTCTTCCTTCTTTATCTTCTGTTTTCTTCCTTTCTTATTCTCCTGACTGAAAGCATTCAATATTCAGTAATTACATACTGTAGATGCACAAAACAACAATGTAAAAGTGAGAGTTTAATTATGCTAAACTTTTTTCCTCCAGACATATTTTTTTGTTTTTAAACATGCTGAGTTTTATTATACCTCTTTTTAATTCTATTATTATTTACTATTGGAAAAAATCTACAATTGCTAAAGAAAATAAAAAGAAAGCCACTACAGCTATGCTGCCATCCAACATTTGCTCATATATGGAATCCAGCCCACAGGTGACAGAATTCAAAGTATAAGGAATCTTTTCCACATCTGAAAGATCAATATGATCAAAATATAACTTCTAAAGGACTTACACAGTAAAGTCTCTGTTTCTGCCAATATGATATCCAGCTCCAATCAAATTTGAGTTATCAACAAAAATGCCTTCCAAGGCTATTCAAAAACCAAGAAGGGAACAACTGTCACATCCTGCCCTAACATGGTAAAGGTCCATCTAATGCAGAGGTGTCAAACTCAAGGCCTGGGGCCCAGATCTAACCCACGGGATGCTTAGATCTGGCCCATGGGGCTGCCCTGGAAACAGTGAAGGACCAGCCCCCTGTGCCTCTGCCAGCAAAAACAGAGCTCAGGAGAGGTGCAGGCAGCCCTCCTGAGCTTCATTTTCTCTGGCAGAGGGTTGCAGGAGGCCTTCACAGCTGAAAATAGAACTCGGGAGCCCATTTTCACAGGCAGAGTGCTTGGACCATGACAGGTGCACCCGACATGAGTGACATTGAGCTGGCCACGCCTACCCTGGCCACACTCACCCCAGCCCCCTGAGATCAAACACAATCCTGATGCAGCCCTCAACTGAAATCTAGTCTGACACTCCTATTTGAGAAAAAAGGGCTGAGATATATTGATATTTTGCTGTTCTTGGCAGCAAAGCAAACATGGGTTAAATCCCCAATTCATTCATATTCATTCTCTTCAAATCTTTAGTTGAATTGAAAGAGTGCTGTCAATATGTCTGCTTCCTGCCAATCTCACTCATATGGCATCTTTCTATTACATTCATTTTGTAGCATGCATGCTTGTTTGTTTCTATGCAAGAAACCACCAGGTAGAGGACATGGATTTTTAATTTCTGAAAAGACTTTAAATGGTGAATCATTGGATTTAAATAATGTGGTATAGAAGATGTTTCAAGAACAAAGAATATATTTACAAAGTCTGATGTATATGTTTTATTTCTAATGATAAAAGGTGGAAAATTTGAACACTTGTATGGTGTGAAATAGCATTAAGTGCAAGAATTGTACTAATGAAATTGCTTAATTTAACTATTTAATTGGTTGAATTGGTTAATTCATTTCATTCTTATAAATGATGGCAAAACTGTATACATGTAGATTTACAATATCATCAACTATTTGGTAATGTAAGTAAATAAAAGGATAAATGTAACAATTGGCATTTTCTAGTAAGCTTGCAGTATCATTTGTGCTGCCTTACTTGTCTCAACTCATATTAATGCAAATGTTTTGTTGTTAGTATCTTGCTCTCTTATCTAATATATATATTATTGTCAGACATAGTATACAGTATATACCATGCTTCCTCAGTTGCATTATGCTATGGCTCATATAGCATTGGGGCAAATGGTTTTGGCTAATTCTGGTTCTGTTATGGGGACAAGACCTTTTAAAATTATGAACATGAACAAGCAACCATCATGGTAATGTTAAATATGAAGCTAAGATAAGGAAGACAGGTCTATTATACAATATTTTACATTCACATCAAAGCAAATTGAAATGAATAAAAATATTGTTTTTGTGTAGCTTATAGCATTTCTCATTATTTTTGCCTTTTTAAGTAGAATTTCCAACAGAGAAAAGCAGTTGAGAAAAACATTTAGCTACAGTTAGTTAATTCTTCCCTACATGTATTATATTCAGCATATCAATTTTAAAAGCAAATGAGACATTTCTTCTTGTATTCCCAGCAAACACTAGCTGTGCCAATTTAGATTGTGCTCCTCTCAGTTGGAAATATTATTTTGTAATCTTGATTATTTTTAAATTGTTTTTAAAAGTTAGAAAATAGGGCAATATGCAAAGAAGCTTAAAAGAGTTGGATTTGTCTAGTACAACTCCAAGACCAAATTCAAATGATCTTTTCCTTTCTGCCCCCTTTTAAATGAAGCAATTAATGCATGGACATCTACAATATGCACAGAATAGCCCTGGAGGTGTGTTTTCTTTTTTTTTTAAAGCATATTAAGATCATTGAGAAGGTTGAGTCTCTATTCACTTTGAGCTAATACCTAGTGAACTTTAGAGCAGGCTATGAAGTAGAAATACAATTGAAGCTGTCCTTAAACCTACAGCACAAATATTTGGACATAGTGATTGAAAGCCCAGGCTTAAGAGACAGAGTTATAATCTGATTTATGAACCATTTTCAAATAAACATGACTATGTTATGGCTTGACTCAACTTCATGTGAGGCATTTGGTACACTCATTACTCTGTTGCTGGTCAGTTTAATTATGACTTTGTTTTGTTCCATAAGCTTCCTTTCAGGCTGTTTATCTTTGCTTACTCCTCTTTTCTCCAGTGCTATTTCTAACTTTGCATCATATGTAAGAAGAAACCTTTGTTCTTTGGCTTATGTCCACTTTCTCTATTTGCTTTAAGATATTTTTATTTGTATCTACATATTTAAATCCTCTTGTGTTGGCAGTCCACAGGACTCATGGTTAAGATATTTCATCCTTATGATAAGTGCCCACATGTTCACAGTGAAGACTCATATCTTGACATGCTCTGTTTGTGTTCTTTCCAGTTTATTTATTTTATTTTATTTGTCAATCACTTACAAGATAATAGAGATAAGAATAAACATAAGTATGAATACAGGAAAAAAGTACTAGGACAATATAGTATGGGGACAATAGGACAGGAACAGTAGACACGATTGTGTGCTTATGCATGCCCCTTACATACCTCTTAGGAATGGGGTGAGGTCAATAGTGGTTACTTTGAGGGAAAAAGAGTGTGAGTTTGAGGATGTAACAACAGAGTCAGGTTGTGTGTTCGGGCATTGACCACTCTGTTGCTAAAGTCGTACTTTCTGTAATTGTTTGGAATGGTTTACATTAAGTTTATTATCTGTTCTGTGCTCTTGTATTGTTGCGGTTGAAGCTGAAAAAGTCATTAACTAGTAGGACATTGTAGCAGATAATTTTGTGTATTATGCTTAAGTCCAACCGTAGGCGGCATAGTTCAAGATTGTCCAAGCCCAAAATTTCAAGCCTGGTAGTATAGGGTATTCTGTTGCGAGCAGAGGAATGTAGTACTCTCCTCGTGAAATACTTCTGGAGACTCTCAATTGTATTAATGTCTGATATACAGTGTGGATTCCAGGTAGATGAGCTGTATTCCAGAATTGGTCTGGCGAAGGTTTTGTATGCCCTGATTTACAGTTCAATGTTACTGGAGAAGAAGCTTCGCAAAATTAGGTTAACAACTCTTAATGCCTTTTTGGCAATGCTGTTACAGTGAGCTCTGGTCATTAGATATGAGTACTCCAAAGTCCTTGACAGAGTGCGGGTCATCAACGAGGTCATATCCAGCTAGATTGTATTTGGTGTACTGATTTTTTTTTACCAATGTGTAGGACAGAGCATTTGTTGGTCGAGATTTGGAGTTGCCAATTGTTTGACCATTCAGACACATAATCAAGGTCGCTTTGAAGGATGGTAGCATTGTCGGTGCTGTTGAATAGTTTTATGTCATCAGCGAAGAAGTCGCAGTTGCTAATAAGGTGATCGGAAAGGTCATTATATAGAGTATAAAGAGTGTGGATCCTAGAACGCTGCCTTGGGGGACACTGCTGTTAACTGGTGCAGTGTTTGATAGGGCATTTCCTATTCTTACTATTTTTGTCTATTTGATAGGAATGCAGTAATCCACTTATGAAGGGATCCAAAAAAGCCATAAGAGTTTAGTTTTAACAGTAGTTTTGTCATGTGCCACTGAGTCAAGGGCTTTGCAGAAGTCTATGTAAATTGCATCTATTGCTTTACTCTGGTCAAGTAGTGTAGTCCATATGGTTTTGCAGTGCAGGAGTTGCAGATTGCAGGACATTTTTTCCTGAAACCAAATTGTTTTTTGGAGAGTAGGCTGTTTGAGTCTAGGTGGAGGGTAATGATTGGTTAATGATTGATTCCATATCTTTGCACATGATGCAACACAATGATATTGGTCTGTAGTTTTCAACCAGGCTGGGGGGGTCACCTTTTTTGAAGATAGAGAAGACCGTTGCTAAGGACCATAGGTTTGGTAAGGAGCTGGTTCTGAATGATATCTCATATATTATGCTTAGGAGTTCGGCTATGGCAGTGGAGAGCTTTTTTAAGAAGTATGCACATAAGCCATCAGGGCCAATAGATAGGGATGGTTTTAGGTAACATAGTCCCTTTTCTACATTATCTTCTGTAAAGTCAATATGTAGTAGATCATTGCAGTTAGTTGTGGTATGACTAGGAAATGTGGAGGATGAGCCATTGCTGTTTACAAAGACTGAACTGAAGAACGTGTTGAAGAGGTTCGCCTTAATGGCTTCATCACTACAGTCTTTCCCATTTGGTCCTTTTAGGGGTGGGATAGTTCTTGAGTCTTTAAGTTTGGTATTTACAAAGTTAAAGAAGGCGCAGGTGGATTTTGTGCATAGGAAGTTTTCTTCTTGCTTGTAGTGGTAATTGGTACATTCTGCCTTTATCTGTTGGCATAATGTGTTGTATCGGTTTTAAAAGTTAGCTACATAGCTAGTTTCGTTATTTTGCCATAACTATTTTTTTTTATTGAAGTTTCCTTATTGTTTTGGATAATATGTTTTTACTGTTTTTGTAGGTTACTAATGGAACATATAGTTTAATGACTCTTTTGAGTTTAAGCAAGAAAGCGTTATAATTGTCTTCTGTAGTATTACAGCCAGAGAACAGAATGTGCCAATCAAGAGATGATAGGTCGGCAGCTATGAGTTCATAATTGGCTTTTTAAAAGTTGTATTTTGGGGATCCATCGTTGTGATCTTCTTTGTAAGGGTGTACGTTTAGACAAAAGTCAATCATGCTGTGGTCACTGTTTGAAAAAGGATCCTGAATTTGTAGGCCATAAATTGAGTTGGAGCTGTTGCAGAAGATGAGGTCGAGGCAGTTGTTTAGTCTAGTGTTGTTATTTACTAATTGATCCAGTCCCAGTGTAGTAATGGCATTGTACAGGGTTGCATGTATGGGTTCAGATGTACATACATTTAGGGTCCAATTTATAAGAGGTAAATTGAGGTCACTGAGGAAAATAAGAGGGTGTGGGCAAGAGGTGGCCCATGTCAGCAGTGAAATTAGCTTGTTTGCATAAATTATGTCATAGTCATGGGCTCTATAGCATAGTAAGAAGCAGATTGGGAACAAAACAGTTCACAGACGATGGTCTCGGGAAGAGTAAGCTCCTGTGTAATTTGAATCTTTTTTAGATTTAGAGACTTTTAATAGAAGATAGCAACGCCACCTTCTCTATGGATTTTGCGATCTGACTGATAAATGTGATATTCTCTTACTGTGGTAATGGAGTCTGGGAAAGATGCATTCAACCACATCTCACAGACAGATGTAATGTTGAATGTGGGCATGCTTAGTAAGATGAGGAATTCATGCATTTTGTTTGCGAGGCTTCTTGTGTTGAGTAGTTTACATTTAAGATATGTAGTAGTGGGTCTGGAGGAAGTAAGGGGCATGCATCCCTAATGTTGCATGTTGAGGTGATGGTTATGGGGACATAAATTGTGGGCCTTGCTTTTGATACATTCTGCGTGGTAGTCAATGTATAGGTTAGTATTTCTTAATTCTTGGAGTCTTTTGAGCTCAGAGGGTAGTTCATGGGATTGTACACGTTGCTGTAAGGTTAGATCTGGGTGAGAACCAAGGTTCTTATGGTTGGTGTTACTCTTGGTGAATAAATGAATTTACGTTTGCTTGATTCATTTTTGCATACAACCTTGCAGAGGCGTGGGGCCACCGAGCCATCTCTGTTTTTGAGCTGTGGACTGATGCAGGGAGTGTCGAGTATTTCATCAGGGGAGATGGTTGACACTTGATAGTCTCTGATGATGTTGCAAATGTTTGTGATGTCATCATTATTGTTGTCCTCTAGACCAAATAAGGTGGCGTTGGGACGCTTCTGTTCACACTCAATGGCTTCTTTGATGAGGATGGGGATATCAATATTTGCAATATTTGTGGTTTTGACCAGTTCTGGAGAACCGGTAGCGGAAATTTTGAGTAGTTCGGAGAACCAGCAAATACCTCCTCTGATTGGAGATTTTACAATATCCTTCCCCTGTCACGCCCGCTAAGCCACGCCCACAGAACCGGTAGTAAAAAAATTGAATCCCATCACTGAATATTTCCCTATCATGCTGAAAATGTATATTGTATATAAATATAACTTTGTTGCCCACTAGTTTGCTTTGGTCAAACTTAGAAGTGCCACAAAGGTTACAGGATCTGCTCTATCAAAGAAGCCATATTTATAATACATGTTTTTGTGAGTAATGTGTCTTCATATTTAATGTAATATAACAGCAGATTTTATCCTGATTTAACATGGCTCTATCTGCATATCTTATGTAAATTTAAATTTGTTAATTTTTGAAGGAAAATTAGATTTGACAAGCAACATACATTCTCTGTGTTAATTCTATGACATTTATGTCATAATTCATTTGACAATTTTTATTGCTGTTGTTGATTTTCCTTTTGTACATGCTTTGGAGCTGGGCGTGGTTAATATATCTACTGTTAAGAACAACAATGAGAATTGTTGCATGGATCTAGCTGATAGCATAACATGGTTCAACAGCCATTCTTCATCTTGTATTTTCCCTTCTTTAGTTTGTCTTGAGTTTTTGTTCTATATGCAGTTTATAACTTTCTGTTTGGACTCGAAGGAAAAAATATGAATAAGATAACATAATGTAAGTTAAATTTATTCTTCAAATCCTGATTCTGTCAAAATACATTTTCTTACATTTTTTAACCTAGGACTAAACTCTCAATTACCACTATACAACTTTTTCATGAAAGTCTGTTTCTACTCAAAAATGTTGAAAAGCTAAAGCTGCTTCTCTTTCAATAGATTTCCTGAAATACTTGCCAGCTGAGCTGGCCTATGTGATGGAGTGTAGATAAGCACAGAAGAAAAAAGAGAAAGAATGACAGTAGCTGGATTGTGTAATTAGCTCAGAAAGCTTAAAGATTCCTCCCACAATCCAATTAATGTGTGTCTCCAAACAATTGATTTAGCATGATGTTAAAAGTAAAACTTTAAGTTTATGAATGCATTTCAACACTAAAAGGAAAAGTTGGACCATGCATCATATATGCTGAAAATGCTGAAAATGAAATAATCAACATGTGATTGGATTTTAATATTAGTATGGATCCATGTTTATGAGCCATTGGACTGGGCATTTCTTGCTTCTGATTTCTCTGGCTCATATGAGTATTTATAGAAAAATTATATGATATTTTTACTTTGTCCTCACTTTGGTAGGTGTTCATATATTGTTTTCTAAAAGTGCAGAAATGATAGGTACAATAAAATGGTATTTTCTTGCAAAACATAGGAAGCTGTCCATTATCAAATAGGAGTACCAAAGTTTTCTAAACATGATTTTTTAAAAAAAAAATGTGTATCTTATCTGAAAATGTAATGTTATGTTATAAAACTGTGATAAACGAAAAAGCTGGAATGGGGAAAATATTACTTTAACAAAATAAATAAAATTCTGCCTATTACCAATGTTTGTTTGGAAACTTAATATTTAACCCAAGATAGGAAACAGTCTATCCATGTAATGTTTCATCTTCAATTGACAACTTTTCACCAGGTTTTCAGATGATGTTTTCCTAATTGTCTCAGGAGATGCCAGAATCAATGAGCATAAACAAATTATGTTCTTCATCCCTTCCTCTCCCCAGATAGTATCATTCACATATTTATTTAATTTAATTCAGAGTCAATTACTACTGAGGAACCATTTTCTAGATGCAGTTATGTCTCATTTATCATTTTTACTAAACAGGCAAGCAGAAAATACATATATTATTAGGAGGCATTTACAAAAACAGAATAAAAAGTAAAAGTTTTTTTTTACTTACTTTACTTTTAGGTAAAAGATCTGATGCTGTTTAGAAACCATTTTCTTGGTATGATCCTAAAGTAACTTATTTACTCAACTTACTCCCAAAAAATGTATTTCTGCCCATTGGCTAGAGAAATGACTTATTTTATTTACATTATTTTAGGGTTTTTTTTGTAAATATCCAGGAGTCTTGTTGCATTGAATGGTATAAAAATACTTGTAAATAAACACATTGAAATAATACAAAATTAATAAACAAATAACAGAATTTTTAAAATCAAGACAAGAATAAGAGAAGGCAAAAAAAGTACTATATGTCTTCTATTAAATGACTAGATCAGTGGTGGCAAACCTATGGCACATGTGCCAAAAGTGGCACAGAGAGCCCTCTCTGTGGGCACACGTACCTTTGCCCCAGTTCAGCTTTACCACGCATGTGTGCGTGCCTCCCACCGGCTAGCTTGTCTCTGGGTCTCTGCTGTGCATACAGGTGGCAGGGCACATGCACGGGTGCACATGAATGCATGCAGGGCAATGCAGGCCTTGCATTTTGGATATATGTGCACATGCGCATGCGTACACTTTGGGCACTCAATGCCTAAAAGGTTCACCATTACTGTAGATTAACAAATGTATTTTCAGCTGGGCTTGAAAGCTTACAGATGTTCTAGTGGTCATATCTGAACAGGGATAAAGTCAGTGTACATCATTCTTTAATACAGCAATGTACTCTCTTAGATGAGCAAAAACAAATTCCTTGCTAGTGGAACATAATCAAAAGAGCACTCTTCCAAGACTGATAGATAAGATGTTGCATCTGATATCTAAGTGTAAGCCATCTAATATAATGCTCTTGAAAGAG
Organism: Naja naja; assembly: GCA_009733165.1. Lineage (NCBI taxonomy): Eukaryota > Metazoa > Chordata > Lepidosauria > Squamata > Elapidae > Naja > Naja naja. The sequence continues at coordinate 1,563,082 of CM019153.1, read as the reverse complement.
CTATATAACCAGTTCAGAGTCATTTGCATCGGCTATAGCGTTCTAGACCACTGGGGCATGCAAGCTACTTTCAAGGGGAATTCCACACAAAGTGCATTGGTGTAATACAATTTTCTTAGATCTTTAGAACTTCAAACCATCTCTGTTACAGACTATTTCTTAGTATAAACTGTTTTGATTAGTATAAATCACATGAAATCTGTGATTCTGTAGTAATGAAATATAGAAAACAGATTCCTCAGAAGAGGCGCTAAACTCATCTCTTTGTTGACAATAAATATCAAATATTATACATAAAAGGCTTGATTTCTCATTGAGAAAATGTGTTCTGTAATTCAGCCATGGCCTGAACTAATTGAATCTCATAGAGCAAGCTAATATGACAAGAGAAAACATTCATTTTAATATGGTTATTTACTTCTTAATTAAATAATAATAATTAAGAATAGTTTTAACTCTCTATACCAGGGGTCGCCAAAGTTTTGGACTTCAGGGACCACCAAACTCATAATTTTCAATCCTGCGGACCACTAATATGAATTTTGACTGACGGTGGCTTGCTGACATTGGTGGGAAAGTCGGTCCCATATTCCAGAGCTTTGGTAGTCACAAGACTGGCCTGTGCACTGGCATGCCATGGATGAGCTGCTCCGGGATGACCAAAGGGCCAGTCTTGTGACTACTGCAGCTCTGGAATATGGACTGGTCCATGGTGGGGTTGGAAATCTCTGCTGTAGGGGGTGGCACATGTAATGTGCAAATTTGCGGGTGGTGCAATTTGGAAAAAGCAGTGCAGCCCTTGCTGACCAGGATGAGGTAATGGTGCTGTTGCGGCAGGGGGGGGCGGCAGCACAGGCAAGCCAAAGCAGTGATGGAGATGACTGAAAGGTGTGGGAGTGCCACACTACTTGCATTTGTGTGGCATCAGCATTCCACCTTCGCTCAAGGAGCCTGGCCAAAGTTTCCTGCGCCGCTTGACTCCCAGGGACAGGAATTCTGCCAAGCTATCTGCAAAATCATCTCTCTCTCTCAAGGAGTGCTCGCAGAAGCAGTGTGGGAAACTTCGGCTGGGCTCTTGAGAGACGAGTGTGACTCCAGCTGCTTCTCTCCATGAGCACTCCTCGAGGTGGGCCATGTGGGCAGTGCAGCCTTGTGTTCCCACAGTCCATGTGGGCAGTGGCACCTTGTGTTCCCATGCAGCCTGGATTAATTGCTTTGGGGGGATATTTCTCTGTGGACCATCAAAATGTTCTGGTCTACCCAGTGCAAAGAGGAAAGATAGGGCCAGCATATCTTTGGCCTGGTCTACCCAATGTGAAGTAGAAACATGCCAGCAGTTTGGGAAGTGGCGTCAAGCTGGTTACACCCAACAGTTGGCCACACCCAACCAGTCAGCCATGCATGCCCATCCCCCTGACTGATGTGGACCACAGGACTGATGTGGACCTCAATGAAATTGAGTTTGACACCCCTGATCTGTTTGAAAACCACATTTTGTAAGATTAAATTTTCCACACACAACTTCTTTTGCTAACAAATAGTGAAAAGTAAGTCTATTCTGATACTGTTATTGCTGTTATAAACTGAGTATGCTGTTTAGGTATTAAATTTAAAGCAATAGTGATTTCATTAGTTATTATTGAAAGCATTGCTGTAACCTTATAATTCTATTCAGCATATAAATGGGAATTCTATAACCATACATTCCATCTTCTGTTCTGGTGGCTGGTCCATATATCTGAATTATTCTTTCTAGAGATCACACATCATCCTTCCATTCTGAACTCTCTCTTAGATCTGTGGCCTACTACCTCATAAACAGGTACATCCAGTATGTCACCTTGTTGTATGGGCAGTAGAAAAAACTAGGTTTCACAGTTCTTAAAACACATGCTTTATACCTTTGGATAGGCATTTGCACAAAGGCAAACTTTCCATATATGCAATGTATAGCCATCTGGAGCACATAGCCATCTGGAGCATTCCAGTTAAGAGTTACCACATTTGTCCATAACCCACTCAATCAGGTTGTATTTTCAAATGGGGTTATAGGTTGTGTCAGGCTAATTCCAGACCACCAGGGGGTGTTTGCATTATTTTCTTCTAATCTGTTCTTACCAAGGAATGTGCCAACACTAATATTATACTGGCTAGATCCTTCCCTCGTAAAACATATGTGCTCTACTATTGATGTTTACAATGCCCAATTACTGGATCTATCCTGCATATTCATCCACCCAGGGCACTGCTCACCTCCTTCACAAGCCCATTTCCATTTTTGCAGCACACTAATATACTTGTGGTAATTAGAATATTGCTTTACATTGTCTGAGCATGGTATTGTGGAACAAATATCTACCTGATAGGTTACATTAAGCAAAGAAAACATCCTTGCTTGTAATATATAATTTTTCACACTTATCATTGCATTATATTCAACATTAACATACAAAGTCCTCCATGACATGGGTCCGCAATATTTAAGGGAGCGACTCCTGCCGACATCAAGTACTAACCACCCTGTGCGATCACATAGGCAAGGACTCCTTGGGGTCCCGTCGGCTGGCCAATGCCGGTTGGCGGTCCCCCGACGACGAGCCTATTCTATTGCGGCCCCTGACCTCTGGAATCAGCTTCCCCGGGGCTCCGTCTGGCCCCTGACCTCCACGCCTTCCGCGTGAATTGAAGACCTGGTTATTTAACCAAGCCGGGCTGTGACCCGGGGGATGGCTTTTATTATAGTTTTATTGTGTATTTGTGTAATTGTATCTTAATGGGGCTTGTTAGTTTAATTCTTTTTTAATTATTTATTGTTTTCTTGTTTTATTTGTGAGCCGCCCCGAGTCTTCGGAGATGGGGCGGCATACAAGTCTCATTAATAAATAAAATAATAAATATTCTCTTCCTATTATTCCTACCCATGAAAAAAATTATTTCCAAATATTTAACCATTGCATTAAATTGATCCATTATATATCTTGAAGGATTATGATATCACTATCTCTCAGGACTACTGTGTGCAAGTCAGGTTGATCTGATTCAATGCCCCAATTCTCTGGTGTAAGATATATAGGATATAGAGTTTCTGTGGAAAGCAATCCTTTGCACATTTCCACAATTACGGTGTCCCACTATTCCCCAAAGGCATGTATCAGCTCACAAGCACAATAATGGTAACAACAGCAACATTCAGTGATACAGTTACAATCACAGAACCAACACAATCTGTAGAGTATGAAGTTCCACAGCTTCTTTTGCGATCTTCAGATGGAATAACATAGGCCACCACTCAGGCTGGAAAAAACCAAAAAGTTGCTACTCCTGCAACGAGAAAAATCACAACAAACAAAAAATTAAACATTCATACCACAATGACCACATCAGTTTTTGGGAATGTTTATTCTCAGCGGGTCTTCTCCAGGAACCACTTTCCACTAATGAAATTCTCCCACTGCCCTTCTACATGTGTGTAGTGGGTCCAACCTTTGTCTCTAGTTTAAACTACTGTTCGAACTAGTGGTCAGCAGAACTTGGTCAGACCTGTCCCAGGCTTCGCTATGTTTTTTCCTCACATCAGCTTGTTATCAGGACCCAATCACCAGGGTGGAACTTATGGACAGCAAATTAGAGTGGAGGCATTTTTTTATTTTTTATTTAATTACATTTATATGCCACCCTTCTCCAAAGACTCAGGGCGGCTTACAATTTTTGGGATACAACCCAATGTGCTCAGCAATAGCCTTCATTCCATTGTATATGCCTGCTTATTACTAGGGCTTTTTGGTCCCCCCAAGCGGCATTTTTACAAAGTCAGCTTATTGCCCCCAACAATCTTGGGTCCTCAATTTACCTACCCCGAGAGGATGGAAGGCTGAGTCAACCTTGAGCCTGGAGTAATTGCAGGCAGCTGGAACTTAAGTGCTAGGCATTTAGCAGCCTGCACCACCAAGGCCCTTTGTTCCTGAGGTAAGATAAAGAAGACAGGCCAAGTATACAGTTCTTTACAAACAGATCTTTAGCTTCATATTTTGGAATCTCTCCCACTCTGCCCAAGTGTGGTAAGATCCCTCTTTGGGCAGGTTCAAATAGTGAGCAAGGCCAAGCATAGCATAGACAGATTGCCATTCCATGGTAGATTGCATTCCATGGTACATGATATTCCCACTTAATTCCCACTTCCTTCCCACTTCCCACTTCATCACCCAGGAGAAGTGAGTGGTGGCAGAGGTGGTCTGAAAAGGAGGGCGGGTGGATCTCGTGAGCCTGCTCACTTTCTTCATTCTCCCTCTGCCTGCTGCTCTGGAGCTCACTGGATCAGTTCGTCCCAGACCAGGTGTGTGTGTGTGATGAGAGAGAGTTTGGGGGGGAAGAGAGAGAGGGAGAGAAAAGAAAGAAAGAAAGAAAGAAAGAAAGAAAGAAAGAAAGAGAAAAAGCAAAAAAGAAAGAAAGAGCAAGAAAGTAAGATCTAGAAAGAGGAAGGGAGAGAAAGAAAGAGACAAAGAAAGAAAGAGGAAGGAAGAAAGAAAAAGAAATAGGAAGGAAGGGAGAGAATGTATGGTGTGTGTGTGTGTGAGAGAGAGAGAGAGAGAGAGAGACAAGAAAAGAAAGAGCAAGAAAGAGAAAAAGAAAGGAAGGGAGAGAAAGAAAGAAAAAAGAAAGGAAAGAAGAAAGAAAGAAAAGAAATGGGAAGAAAGAAAGAAAAAAGAGTAAGGGAGAGAAAAAAGAAAGAGAGAGAGAAAGAAAGAGAGAGAGAGAAAGGAAGCAAGGAAGAAAGAAAGAAAAAGAAATAGGAAGAAAGAGAGAAATAGAGAAAAACTCTGTGCTATTATTTTTAATTGTTCCATTATTTATCATATAGTAATTTTACACTGCCCCTACACCTAGAGTGATTTTACTGCCTTTCTTTTGCCCAGATATTTTTCAGGGTTTACATGCATTCAATGTCTATAGTACAGAGCATAAATACACATGTGTTTAACAGAGTTGAAATGGACTATGATGGTCTTCTAGTCCAACCCCCTGCTCAGGCAGGAAAACTGAGGATGCCATACTCTGAGTAGATGTCCTGGGAAAGGTGACAGAATAACTGAATAACACTTAGAATGGATCTTAGGGGGAACCCTATACCATTTATTTATTTCATTCATTCATTCATTCATTTATTCATTCATTCATTCATTCATTCATTCATTTGGTTTGGTTTGTCAATCACTTACAAGATAATAGGTATAAGTATAAATATGAGTAAGAATACAGGAAATAGGTACAAATAAATGGGGACAATAGGACAGGGATGGGAGGCATGATGGTGCACTTATGCATGCCCCTTACAGACCTCTTAGGAATGGGGTGAGGTCAATAGTGGATAGTTTGAGGTTAAAGGAGTGGGGGTTTGAGGATGTACCAACAGAGTCAGGTAGTGCATTCCAGGCATTGACCACTCTGTTGCTGAAGTCGTACTTTCTGCAATCAAGTTTGGAGTGGTTAACATTGAGTTTGTATTGTGTGCTCTTGTATTGTTGCGGTTGAACCTGAAGTAGTCATTTACTAGTAGGACATTGTAGCAGATAATTTTGTGTACTATGCTTAAGTCGAACCGTAGGTGGCATAGTTCAAGATTGTCCAAGCCCAAAATTTCAAGCTGGTAGTATAGGGTATTCTGTTGCGAGCAGAGGAGTGTAGTACTCTTCTTGTGAAATACTTCTGGACTCGCTCAATTGTATTAATGTCTGATATACAGTGCGGATTCCAGAAAGATGAACTGTATTCGAGTATTGGTCTAACAAAGGTTTTGAATGCCCTAGTTAGCAATTCAATATTTCCAGAGGAGAAGCTTCGTAAGACTAGATTTACAACTCTTAATGCCTTTTTGGCAATGCTATTACAGTGAGCTCTAGCGCTTAGATCATTAGATATGAGTACTCCGAGGTCCTTGACAGAGTGAGGGTCATCAACGAGGTCATATTCAGCTAGATTGTATTTGGTGTACTGATTTTTTTTTTACCAATGTGTAGGACAGAGCATTTGTTGGTCTAGATTTGGAGTTGCCAAATGTTTGACCATTCAGACACATAATCAAGGTCACTTTGAAGAACAGTAGCATTGTTGGTGGTGTTGAATAGTTTTACATCATCCACGAAGAGGACACAGTTGCTAATAAGGTGATCGCAAAGGTCATTTATATAGAGTACACAGGGTGTGGGTCCTAAAACGCTGCCTTGGGGGACACTACTGTTGACTGGAGCAGGGTTTGATATAACGCTCCCTATTTTTACTATTTGTTGCCTGTTTGACAGGAATGCAGTAATCCACTTATGAAGGGATCCAGAAATGCTGTAAGAGTTTCTAACAGTTGTTTGTCATGTACCACTTAATCAAAGGCTTTGCAGAAGTCTATGTAAATTGCATCTATTGCTTTACCCTGGTTGAGTAGAGTAGTCCATATGTTTTTGCAGTGTAGAAGTTGTAGATTGCAGGACAATTTTTTCCTGAAACCAAATTGTTTTTGGGAGAGTAGGTTGTTTGACTCTAAGTGGAGGGTGATGAATTGGTTAATGTTTGATTCCATGACTTTGCATGTGACACAACACAGTGAGATTGGTCTATAGTTTTCAACCAGGCTGGGGTCACCATTTTTGAAGATAGGGATGACCGTAGCTAAGGACCATAGGTTCAGTAAGGAGCTGGTTTTGAATGATATATCATATATAATGCTTAGGGGTTCTGCTATGGTAAGAGGAGAGCTTTTTAAAGAAGTATGCACATAATCCATCGGGGCCAATAGATAGGGATGGTTTTAGGTTTCATAGTGCCCTTTCTACATAATTTTCTGTAAAGTCAATATGTAGTAGATCATTGCAGTTAGTTGTGGTACGACTAGGAAATGTGGAGGATGAGCCATTGCTGAACTGAAGAATGTGCTGAAGAGGTTGGCCTTAACAACTTTGTCGCTGCAGTCTTTCCCATTTGGTCCCTTTAGAGGTGGGATGGTTCTTGAGTCTTTAAGTTTGGAGTTTACAAAATTGTAGAAGGCGCGGGTAGATTTTGTATGCAGGAGTTTTTCCTCCTGCTTGCAGTAATAATTTGTACATTCTGCCTTTATCTGTTGGCATAAGGTGTTGTATCAGTTTTTAATATTTCTTACGTAGCTAGTTTTGTTTTTATGCCATAGTGATTTTTTTAAATTGAAGTTTCCTTATTATTATGGGTAATTTGGTTTTTTGTGTGTGTTTAGGGGTTACTAATGGTACATATAGTTTAATTACTCTTTCAAGTTCAAGTAAGAATGCATTATAATGGTCTTCTGTAGTATTACAGTTAGAGAACAGAGAGTGCCAATCAAGAGATGATAGGTTGGCATCTATGAGAACATAGTTTGGCTTTTTTGAAATTGTATTTTGGAGATCCATCATTATGATCTTCTTTGTGTGGGTGTAAATTGAGACAAAAGTCAATCATACTGTGGTCACTGCTGAAAAGGGTTCTTGTATTTGTAGGCCATAAATTGAATTTGAGCTGTTGCAGAAGATGAGGTCGAGGCAGTTGTTGAGTCTAGTGTTACTAATTGATCCAGTCCCAGTGTGGTAACCTCATTGTACAGGGTTGCATGTATGGGTTCGGATGTACATTCATTTAGGGTCCAGTTTATAAGAGGTAGATTGAGGTCACTGAGGAAAATAAGAGGGTGTGGACAAGAGGCAGCCCATGTCAACACTAAAGTTAGCTTGCATGAACTATGTCATAATCAGGAGCTCTGTAGCATAGTAAGAAGCGGATAGTGGTATTTAAGGACAGTTCACAAACAATGGTCTCTGGAAGAGCAAGCTCCTGTGTAATTAGAATCTTTCTTAGATTTAGGAATTTTTTATAGAAGATAGCAACTCCACCTCCTCTACAGATTTTGCAATCTGACCGATAAACATGATATTCTCTGACTGTGGTAATGGAGTCTGGAAAAGATGCATTCAACCATAGCTCACAGACAAATATAATATCGAAAGTGGCTGTGCTTAGTAAGATGAGGAGTTCATGCATTTTGTTTGTGAGGCTTCTTGCATTGAGTAGTTTGCATTTTAGATATGTAGTAGTGGATCTGGAGGAAGTAAGGGGTGTGCATGCCTAATGTTGGATGTTGGGGTGATGGTTTTTGGGATGTAAGTTAAAGGTCTTGCTTTTGATACATTCTGTGTGGTAGTCAATGTATAGGTTAGTATTTCTTTGTTCTTGTAGTCTTTTGAGTTCAGAGGATAGTTCATGGGACCGTACACGTTGTTGTAAGGTTTGGTCAGGATGAGAATGGAGATTCTTATGGTTGATGTTGCTCTTGGCAAGTGAGTTTATTGTGTAAATGAATTTTCGTTTGCTTAATTCATTTTTGCAAACAACCCTGCAGAAGCGTGGGGCCAATGAGCCATCACTGTTTTTGAACTCTCGGCCGATGCAAGAAATGTCGAGTATTTTATCAGGGGAGATGCTTAATGCTTGAGAGCCACTGATGATGTTGCGGACATTTGTGATGTCATCATTGTAATTGTTGTCTCCTAGACCATATAAGATGGCATTGGGATGTTTCCGTTCATGCTCAATGGCTTCTTTGATGAGGATTGGGATATCATTATTTGTAGAATTTGTGGTTTTTTGTGGATTGGGTTATGGTTGTAGTTGTTGGGTAAAGATGTGGTTTGTAGCTATTGGATGTTCATTTTTTTGTGTTGTGTCTTTTTTTTCAAGGTTAGTTAATCTTGCTTTTATAGTGTCCAGGGATTCTACTATGGTGTCAAGAGATGATATTCATGTTTCTATGGTATCAACTCTTTTGAACAGGGCAATACATTTGTCCAGTTTGGGTCTCCACTATGGACAGAAATATGGAAACCCATGGTTGGATGATTCTAGGAATTGAGCCATTTGCTTGGGTAATCCTAAGCAGCCATGGTGAGCGTAGTTGTCACATAGGAAACATTTGATGGAATTTTCATTCTCCTTTAAAGTTTCTTTACATATAAGGCATGTGCAGGAGTCTTGTGGTTCATTGGTGGGGATTTCTTTCATTTGGGCTTGTGGTTTGGCATTGGATTTTTTTCCTGGCATGGTGGGTTTGTTGAGATGGTTCATTGATTAAATTGTTCAATCAAACAAGATCAATGACAATATTGCACCAATCAATTAATTACAATAATCATGCTTGTCAGGTAATTTCACTAATTAACAATCACCCTAAACAATTAATTACACTAATCATTAATCACACTGGTCAATTAATTACACTAATAATTAATTTTGCTAATCAATTAAATTACAGATTGGTAATAACATTATTTGCACTAGACATTCTAGTCACACTAATCAATCAAACAATCAATCAATTAATAAATTATTTTAGAGAAATTATTATAGAGAAATTATTTTATAGACATCATTATCTAATCATTGATATATGTCTTGAGGTAATAAAGTTATAAGTTTTGAGGTAATGAAGTAATCAGTGTTATAAGTTTTTAATGTTTATTATTGTCATGTTTTTTATATTTGGGCTTGTCTTTGGTTTAATGGTTTTTTAAATATTTATTGTTCTGTGTTTTTAGTTGTGAGCCACCCCGAGTCTTCGGAGATGGGGCGGCATACAAGTTCAAATAAATAATAAATAAATAAAATAATAAATAATAAATAAGTATTGAGGTAATGAAGTAATGAGTCAGCAAGTAAGGGGTTATTGCTTTGCTGGTTGTTGCTAACCGATCCGATTGGTGAGAAAGATCTATTGCTTTGCTGGCTGCTGTTATCTGATCCACTTGTATAGCTGACTCCATCTCAGCTGGCAGGAAATCTCTGCTCAGGGAGTCTCTGCCCAGGGAATCTTGGTGGGGTAGAGGTTGAAGGCACGTGGTTTCTTTTTGTTTGAATGGCTTCAAAGTGATTGATTTTTGGTAAGGTAGAAGTTATTGAGGTAGAGATTGTTGGAGATTAGTAGTGAAAGAAGTTATCCTTGGCTTATTCTTAAAGTTTAAAACTAAAAGTTTAAAGTAAAGCACCCCCTTCTAGCTCAGAATCATGCTCCTCATCCACTTTCAGCTCAGAATCACATTTGCAGCCTGCTCTCAGCCCTCTTCCAGCTCAGCATCGTGCTGTTCTCAGTCTATCAGACCCCACTGATTTCTCTCAAAATTATGGTGTTCCTGTCGCCTATTTGCTATCAGCTCCTCTTCAGACTCCCTCGCTCTTTGCTGATCTCAGCCTCTCTCGGAGGTCTCACTCGGAGCTCTCTGCTATTAGCTCAGAGCTCTCTGCTCCTCTCTCGTCTCCCTCACTCTCCGCTGATCACAGTATAGCTCTCGGAGCTCAGAATCATGTTCCTCTGTCTCCTCCCAGTATCAGCTAGCATGATTGGATATTTATTTTTTATTTTGGGGGCTCAGAATTCAATCTCCCTCTTGGGTTCCGGTAAGCTATAGTCTCAGGCTATCCAGTCTTTTCTTAAAAACTTCGAGTGATTGAGCACCCAGAAGTTCTGGAGACAAGCAGTTCCACAGGTTAATTGTTCTCACTGTCAGGAAGTTTCTTCTTAGTTTTAGGTTGCTTCTCTCATCGTTCAGTTTCCACCCACTGCTTCTTGTTTGCCTTCTGGTGCTTTGGAAAATACATTGCCCCCCTTCTTTCTGGCAGCCCCTTAAAAGCCTGTTGCCTATCACACTCTTGGACAAAGCATGTGAGCCATTTCCTCCTTTAGCCGCCCATGAAAGTACATCTATAGTATGTAGATAATAAAGTCAAAAAAAGGTGAACATTTTTACAGAACTATAGATACGTTGAGGCTGGGTGTGACAAGGAAAGGCTGTGAAGGGAAGGCACCCCTTGACGTGAGTGACACTGAGTTGGCCATGCCCACCCAGTCACATGATCACCAAGCTACACCCATCAAATAAGCCACACCCACAGAACCGGTAGTTTAAAAAAATGAATCCCACCACTGTACACATTATATAGAAGAATACTACAAATTGCTGATAAGAAGACACTGATAGCCCCATCTCTAACTCCTCAGCCTTCTTGTATAGAGAAAGATAGTCCCTATGTGTGTGGAGCCAAACTGTTGTCCTTTTAAAAACATTCTCAGCTTGTTTAAAGGAGTAAAATAGTTGTCTTAAACTTTGTAGTTATTTAATTCATTCAAGTAATAAGTAAAACTCTTAATATCCTTCTTTTCAAATGGATTAATTTATGGGTCAGCCCATTTTAAACTGTAGCTCTCAATATTTTCAGTTCAATGAAAGCTATTTCCCATTTGGCCTTCAGAAAGCTAAGCATTCATTGCTGCCATCACAGCCATAAAATACCACTTTGCCTAAGTTGTATGCCAATTCATCCTGAGCTTTTCTCTTTTTGATTTCAACCCTCTAGCACTGAACATCATCATCAACATCATCATCATCATCATCAAGCATAATATAGATCAATATAAAACACAATTGCTATTTTATTCCATCCAATAAAATTAATTCATGACTCAGCAATCAATACAGTTTAACCAATAATATAAAATCAAAATTGGGGAGTGGATTGTGCCTTCAAGGTAATGGTGACTGATGGCAATAGCTTGGACAAGTTTTCATGACAATGATTTTTTTAAAGTAGTTTACCATTTCTTTATTCCTAGGGCTGGGATAGAAAAGGTCACCCATCTGGCTTTGCACCTCTAGCAGGACTGAATTCAGTTTCCTGGTTTTTAATGTTATGCCTTAACCATTACACTAAATTGGCTCTCAAATCAAACATAACAACCATAACTATTTGAAAGAATGCCCTGTAAAAGAATAGAGCACACCTATAACTATAAGTCATAGCAAATAGTTTGAACTGGGCTCTGACTTGAATAGGGAGTCACTGAAGATGATAGTGGAATAAAATAATGGAAGGTTCAGTAAGCCTAAAAGGCATTGTTCTGGAGCAAGATCAGCTCCTGCCAGGAGACAGTAGCAGTAATCTAAGCATGAAGAAGCCAAAGAACATGTCAAAAAAGTTGCAGCATGTTTCACTGAATTCCTAAATCTTACAGATGCAGTGATACTGATCATGATTAGGGAACAGAAAGTAAGACAATAAATAAGAAATAATATAGGAATCTGAGCGCTTCTCCTCCCCCACTCTGTCTCCAGCCAATAAAGAGAAATCCCTAAGTTCATAATTTGTATTTTATTGATTGATTGATTGATAGATAGATTTATTGAATTTAATGACCCCCCCCCCCAAAAAAGACTTGAATCACTTGAGTGGTCAGCCATTGAAGTCAGAAATAGTAATCTAAAAAACAAGAGTTGGTAGTCAAGTGTTAAAATGTTGTAATCAGAGCCAAAAATGCATTGTTAATTTAATATGCTGAGTCTTGTCCAGAATATCATTAAGGATTTGACAACAGGCCATTTGAGATGAATGACCTGCCTCAGTCATGATTAACATATACTGAAAATGCCATTCCAAGATAAATAAGAGTCAATTATATGGGAAAGCTCTTTCAAAATCTCAAAAATAAAAAGAAATCAGAGATATAAGCTCATCACTTGAATCAAGATCCGATGTAGTTTTTGTTTCTGGATTTTTTCCCCTCACAGAGGTTTAATAAAGGAGTGATTGAAAAGAAGGGAAATTGTTAGTGAATGAAGAACAATTCACCAGGTTGAGTTGTATAGGAAAATGGTAAGAGTAGAGGAAAAAAGAAGGAAGAAGGATCAACTGACGGGTAAAAACAGGTGGAATTTTCTACAGTTTGTTAAATCTATTCCTCTGGATCAGAGAGGAATAAGTTCAAGTACTGAGATAGAAGAAGATAAATTGAATAGAGGAATGAAAGAATAAATAACATTTAACATTTGTTACAGAAAATTTCTCCCAATCTCTCAAATGAGAGTGGAGCCAGGACATATTTCCTGTTACAATGTTGGATGATTAAAAAGAGAGAAAAAAATGGAAACAAGCTGACAAGCAATTATAGACTGAATAGCCACATGAAAAAATATTACATTGTCTCTTGAAGAACATAAAAAAGTTGTTTTGTTTGTTTTTACAGCCAGGAGAAGGGGACAATCTACCAGATAGCATTTTAAACATGTAAGTGAAAACTTGCTCCTTAGATCTATAGACATTTTATTTATTTATTCTTATTTTATTTATTTATTTTTGTTTGTCAAGCATGTATGAGAAAACAAGTATAAATATGAGCATAACATATAAACATATAAGTATAAACAGGTATAAGTACAGTATAATAAATGAGTACGAATAAATGGGAACAGTAGGACAGGGATGGTAGGCATGCTAGTGTGCTTATGCACGCCCCCTTACAGACCTCTTAGGAATGGAGTGAGGTCCATGGTAGAGAGTTTAAGGTTAAAGTTTTGGGGGTTTGAGGATGTAACAACAGAGTCAGGTAGTGAGTTCCAGGTACTGACCACTCCGTTGCCGAAGTTGTATTTTCTGCAATCAATTTTGGAGTGGTTTACTTTGAGTTTGTATCTATTGTTTGCCCGTGTGTTATTGTAGTTGAAGCTGAAGTATTCATTGACAGGTAGGACATTGTAGCAGACATTTTTGTGTACTAAGCTTAGGTCAGACCGTAGGTGGCATAGTTCTAAGTTGTCTAGGTTCAATATTTCAAGCCTAGTGGCATAAGGTATTCTATTGCAAGCAGACGAGTGGAGTACTCTTCTCGTGAAACACCTCTGGACTCGTTCAATTGTATTAATGTCCGTTATACAGTGTGGATTCCAGGCAGATGAGCTGTATTCCAGAATTGGTCTGGTGAAGGTTTTGTGTGCCCTGATTTATAGTTCAATGTTACCGGAGAAGAAGCTTCACAAAATTAGGTTAACAACTCTTAATACCTTTTTGGCAATGCTGTTACAGTGAGCTCTGGGGCTTAGATCATTAGATATGAGTACTCTGAGGTCCTTGACAGAGTGAGGGTCATCAACGAGGTCATATCCAGCTAGATTGTATTTGGTGTACTGATTTTTTTTTACCAATGTGTAGGACAGAGCATTTGTTGGTCGAGATTCGGAGTTGCCAAATGTTTGACCATTCAGACACATAATCAAGATCACTTTGTAGGGCAGCAGTATTATCAGTACTTATTTTAACTACTTATTGCCTGTTTGAAAGGAATGCAGCTATTCATTTGTGCAGTGATCCAGAAATGCCCTAAGAGTGTAGTTTTAACAGTAGTTGGTCGTGTACCACTGAATCAAAGGCTTTGCAGAAGTCTATGTAAATTGCATCTATTGCTTTATCCTGGTCGAGTTGTGTAGTCCAAATGTTATTATAGTGTAGGAGTTGTAGATTACAGGACATTTTTTCCTGAAACGACCCTTTTTTAAAGAGAGTAGGTTGTTTGCCTATAAGTGGAGGGTAATGGATTGGTTGATGATTGACTCCATGACTTTGCATGTGACACAACACAGTGAGATTGGCCTGTAGTTTTCAACCAGGCTGGGGTCTCCCTTTTTGAAGATAGGAATGACCATGGCTAATGACCATAGATCAGACAAAGAGCTGGATCTAATAGATATCTCGTATATTGTGCTTAGTGGTTCGGCTATGGCAGTGGAAAGCTTTTTTAAGAAGTAGGCACATAATCCATCATGGCCCATAGATAGAAATGGTTTTAGTTTGCTTAGTGCCTTTTCAATGTTATCTTCTGTAAAATCAATTTGTAGTAGATCATTGTAATTAATTATGGTACAATTAGAAAATGTAGGGCATGAGCCATTGCTGTTGACAAAGACTGAACTGAAGAATGTGTTGAAAATATTGGCCTGAATGGGTTCGTCATTACAGTCTTTCCCATTAGGCCCTTTTACAGGTGGGATTCAAATTTCTTAACAACCGGTTCTGTGGGTGTGGCCTAATTTGTGGGTGTGGCTTGGTGGTCATGTGACTGGGTGGGCATGGCTAGGTGGTCATGTGACTGGCAAACCAAATATAAGTGGTCCTCGCTTAATGGCCAGTTGCTTAGCAAATGTTCTAATTTACGACTGACCTCCCCAGAGCTACTTGACCTGTTTTTGGTGTTTTGGCAGTCATACACACACACACACACACACTTATGACCAATTACAACATCCCACAAAGTCTTGTGACTGTGGTTTTCTATGTTTTTTGCCAGTTTCCAGCAATTCCTTCTGGTTTCTGGTTAAAAATGCCTATTGGGGAAAATGGACTTGTTTAATAACCAGTGTTTGCTTAATGACCACAAGGTTCACTTAACGACCACGGTGCTTGCCTAGCGCAGGGGTCTGCAACCTTAAACACTCAGAGCCATTTTTCTATTTGTTTTAAACAGGTATATTTCTCTCTGTCTTTCTTTCTCCCTCTCTCTTTCTCATCTCTCTCTCTCGTATCTTTCTCTTTCTCCCTCTCTCTGTTTCTCATTTTTCTTTCTCTCTCTCATCTACAACTGCTAAGATTGGAAGCTGTTTTTTTATAATCCTATTTCTTTGCAGTTTTTTCACACACATTTGTGTATATGTATCCAATATTCTTTCTTCCTTTCCGCTATGTATTCAAAATGGGCAATGATTTTATGTATGTGTGTGTAGCATGTGTATATGTATGCTATGTATGTGTATGGATATGTATATATATTTCACTTTTAATGTGTGCCAGTGTACTTACAGTAAACAAATGACAACAAAAGTTATCCTTTCCTATCTTCCTTCTTTCCTTCCCAACCCCATTCCTCCCCACATCCTATTTTGTGTTGGTTTCCCAGCCAAGTACTTACCGGGTCTGATCCTGTTTAGCTTTCTAAAATCAGCCGACTGAAATAAAAGCAAACTAAACTGCCCAATAATTTACCTACCATCACTATTTTGCACCTGATTTCAATGTAAACAGCCAATCTGCAGTATTATTAAATTTTGCTAGGCATCTGCTGCATGTTATTCTCTTTTCCTTGATAATCTAGTCCAGAGGTCCCCAAACTTGGTAACTTTAAAACTTGCGGACTTCAACTCCCAGAATTCTCCAGCCTGCAAATTTGGGTATCTAGCCTTAGGTGGGCAAAACAGGGAAGAGCAGATCAGCATGGACAAAAGTTGTGTGTCTCCCCATATTCCTTTCTCCACAGGCAGCCTCGTCCCCTCCTCCTCATTTGTGAAACACGCTAAGTTTAAAGGTGCTGCTCGCAGTGAAAGGAATATGGGGAGACGCACGACTTTTCTCCATACCAAGAGGGCTGCTCTCTCTCTCTCGCCTCAACTCTTCACATGGAAAACAGTCAGTGGGAGTAGCAGTTGAGGCAGTTGGTCACCCATCCCGGGGCTCACACTCACCATACCTGCAGGGGGTGGGGGATGCAGCAGCAGCGAGGCAGCAATGGTGATTCCGGCAGCATCGGGGCTTCCGGGACCAGTCTGTCTCCCCCGCCGCTATCCATGCAGCCACACACATGGTGCATCAGGGCTTCCAGACTCTGCTCCCTGCAGTTGCTGTCAGCTGTTCTGGACTCGATTAAGGGGCTCCTTGCTGACACGAGCCTCTCCAAGTGTTCTTTCCTGCTGGGAGAGCAAAAGTTTCCCAGCACAGCGGAAAGCTTCCAAGCCTCCCTCCATTGGAAACAGCTCCCGGGCAAGCAGAGAGAAGCAGGATTCAACCTGGCTTGCTTCTCTGCTTGCCTGGGAGCTGTTTCTAATGGGAGGGGGGACTTGGAAGCTTTCTGCTGTGCAGCAGCAGGTGAAAGAAGTGGACGCTGACCTGGCCAGATCCTATACGAGCCTCTCCATGTGTTCCTTGGCAGAAGGCAAGTGGGGGGAGAAGGCAACCAGTAGTGGCAGCAAAAGGCAAGTGGGGGGTGAAGGTGACTGGTGGCGGCAGCAAAAGGCAAGTGGGGGGAAGGCGACTGACAGGGCAGCAAAAGGCAAGTGGTGGGGGAAGGTGACCAGGGCTTGCAGAACCTCACTCACCCAGGGAGATCAGTAAAGGCAGGGCCGCAGCAGAGTGCAGGCAGAAATGGCTGGCCTGGCAGGCGTGCAAGAGCAGGCTGAAGGCAGCAGTGTTGCGCATGCATGCAATGTCACGCATGCGTGATAAGGACTGATGGCAGTGGAGAAGTGGGTGGAGAGGGGCGGGTCCAGCCAGAGGCCTGATTTACCGGTTCTCCGAACTACTGGGAACAGTAACAGCCAGTTCTATAGAACCAGGCCAAACTGGTAGAATCCCACCGCTGCCCTTTTAGGGGTTGCATGATTTTCAAGTCTTTAAGTTTGGTGTTTACAAAATTATAAAAGGTGCGGGTGGATTTTGTGTGCAATAGTTTTTCCTCTTGTTTGCAGTAGTAATTAGTGCATTCTGCTTTAATCTGATGGCATAGGGTTTGTAGCGGTTTTTAAAGTTAGTGTCAGCCTCCACAAAGTTTTCTTTACATCTTTTGCTGCTTGCTTCCTATCAACTGCCATAGAAATGAGGGGAGGGGTAATGTTGATATTTGGGAGGGGAAGGGTGCTGGAGAGTGAAGAAGTTTTCTGTGTGAACTAAAAAGGTGGGGATGTTTTCCTGCTTACTGCGCATCTGCATAGACTTATATCTACTAAGCTAAGGTCAACTGTCTTGGCATACTGGATGAAGATGTACCCCACATGACATTATAACCACCTCAGATTGGATGACCAGCCTGGATTCTTGGGGGAGGGAACCTGGGATAACTTTCAATATGTAATATTCACGCCTATTTGCCTCAGATCTTGCTTTTCTTTCGTTGCTATCACTTCAAACTCAGTAAAAGTACTTTTTCTCTACATAAATGGAGTTGAAGGATTCCTTTCTTGGGTTTTGAATGAGGCACACCTGACAGCTACGTAGTTAATTTTGTTTTTGCTTTTTGATTGGAGCTTCCTTATTGTTATAGGTAATTTATTTTTTTCTGGCTTTGGAGGTTACTATTGGTACATATAGTTTAATGACTCTTTTGACTTCAAGCAAAAAAATTTTATAATGGTCTTCAGCAGTATTACAGCCAGTTTATAGAATATACCAATCTAGAGATGAGAGGTCGGCAGGTATGAGATCATAGTTGACCTTTTTAAAGTTATATTTTGGGGTCTTGTTGTTATGACCTTCTTTTCAGGGACATAAATTGAGACAAAAGTCAATCATGCTGTGATCACTGTTAGAAAAAGGTTCTTTTATTTGTAGTCCATAAATTGTGTTTAAACTGTTGCAGGAGATGAGATCAAGGCAGTTGTTGAGTCTAGTGTTGTTTGTTACTAATTGATCCAGTCCTAAATGGTATTGTACAGGATTGCATGTATAGGTTCTGTTGTACATCTGTTTAGGGTCCAATTAATTAGAGGTAGATTGAGCTCACCAAGAAAGATAATAGGGTGTGAGCAGGAGGCTGCTCATGTTAGTAGTGCAGTTAGCTTGTTTGCATGACCGAGGTCGCAATCAGGGACTCTGTGACATAGTAAGAAGCAAAGTTTGGTATTTATGGACAGATCGCAGATGATAGTTTTTTTTTAATTAGATTTATATGCCGCCCTTCTCCAGAGACTCAGGGCAGCTTACAATTTTGGGGATACAACCCAATGCGCTCAGCAATAGCCTTCCTTCCATTATATATGCCTGCTTATTACTAAGCGGCATTTTTACAAAGTCAGCTTATTGCCCCCAACAATCTTGGGTCCTCAGTTTACCTACCCCGAGAGGATGGAAGGCTGAGTCAACCTTGGGCCTGGTGGGATTCGAGCCTACAATAATAGCAGGCAGCTGGAACTTAAGTGCTAGGCATTTAGCAGCCTGCACCACCAAGGCCCTTATAGTCTCAGGAAGATCAAACTCCTGTGTAACTTGAATCTTTTTCAGATCTAGGGACTTTTTATAGAAAATGGCAACAACACCCCCTCTATGGTTTTCATGGTCAGATCAGAAAACATGATAGTCACACACTGTGGTAATGGAGTCTGTAAAGGATACATTCAACCATGTCACGCAGACAAAGATTATATCGAAAAGGCCCGCATTTAGGAGGAGGAGGAATTCAGGAATTTTATTTGTGAGGCTTCTTGCATTTAGTAGCTTGCATTTAAGGTCTGTAGTGGTGGACTTGGAAGAAGTTGGGGGCATACTTGTATAGTTTCGGTTGTTAGGGAGTGTTTATTGGGACGTGTGATGTTGGTCTTGCATTTGATACAATCAGTGTGGTATTTGATGTATAGGTCTGTCTCAACTTGGTCCTGGCACCTTTTGAGCTCTGAGTGGAACTTGCAAGCACAAACACATTGTAGTATTGACAGGTTGGGCCGTGAGCAAAGTTTCTTATGGTTAGTACTGCTTTTTGCGAGTGAGTTGTGTAGATGAATTTGTGTTTATGTCAGCCTTCAAGACTCCTTTCTTTTCTTTTGCTATCTTTTTGGCTGCCATAGTAATGGGGAGAGGGTGAATCAATTGGGCTTTGTGGGGTGGGAAATGTGCTGGAGGTTTTAGAGAATGAACTGTATAACTTGGGGAAAACTTTATCGTTTATGCTTTTTCGCTTGCTTACTGCGCAACTTCAGCTCTTTATCAAACCAGGCCAAGGTCAATGGCCAGATGTCTACATCACCACCTGAAGATGCCCCACATGACATTATACACATCTTTGATTGGATGGACTGTTTGAACTATTGTGAGTGGGAATGTTGCCATAACTTTGTATATGTGTTTGTCGTGCATAAATCCTTAAATCTAGAATCCTTTTGATGCTACCATTTGATTTCAGGTAAAAGTTTCTTTTCTCTATAACAATGGAGTCTAAGAGTGTCTTTCTTGGATTTTGAATGGAGCACCATCTGACATTATTCTAGATCTCAGTTTACCAGCCCACCTGGAGAATTAATACTCTTTCTTCCGAAGGGGTCTGAAAAACAATGTCTAACTCAGCTAGCAACCAAGAAGATTTGGGAGCTAGTGGAGGAACAACTTCCTTGCTTTTGGATGCTGCAGGGGAGGGCAAGTTGCTAGCAGGGCTGCACCTCGAGGAGAAACCGGTGGTCCAACCCAAACGGCTCTTGGGAGTCAGATGGAAGGAACCAGAGGAACTCCCCCCCCCAGGGGTGACAACTACCAGACAGCGTTGAGGAGAGGAGGCTTGGCATGAGGAACAGAAGAGAAATCTCCTGCTAGCGCAAGCCTTAAATCTCCTAAATGAAGCTGTGGGAGGAAGCAAACCCAACCAAAGGTGTGAATTGCTAACTTGTGGAGAATCTGAGAGAGAGAAAAGGAGGCAGCAGCAGCACTGGGAGCCCCACCAGTCATCCCCATAAATCAACATGGGCCAGTTCAACCGGTGGCTGCAGCCCAAGGGCCCTCAGCAGGGGGAACAATTGCCAAAAGGCATCGAATTCCAAAAGTGTCTCCATTGGAAGTAAAATATGAAGGGGATCCCAAGGAATTAGGTTTCTTCCTAGCCCAAGTTTGGAACCATATGGAAGAATATGGCGATGATTTTTCATCAGAAGCAGCTAAAGTGAGATATGTCACCAGGGCTTTAGAAGGAACAGCTGCAAAATGGATGGTGACATTGCATAATGATAATGCACCCCAATTGATGAATTACAACCTGTTCAAGGCAGCATTATGTGCCAGATTTGAAGACCCACTGGCCAAACGTAAGGCTAGGATTAGAATGAAGACCATAAATCAGGGGCGGAGATCAGTGGCCAAATACACCAAGGAATTTAGAGAGCTGGCGTGCCATATTCAAGACTGGTCCCAGGGGCCCCTGATAGAAGCATTCAAAGATGGGCTGAACGAAGATGTTTATCAAAGCTGCATCACCAGAAAAGACCTGAGTGATCTGCAACTCTGGTACATGTTAGCAGCAGAGGTGGAGATCGATTTGACCTGAAACAGATGTGGGGTGGCCTCGGTTGGAGCAAGCCCTCCCCCCACCAACCCTCGAGAAGCCCCAAAGCCTCAAAAGGGAGGATTGGCAGTGAAATCCAAAGCCACCGCATGCTTCTGATATGGGAAGGAAGGTCACCGGGTGGCAGGCTGCAGGCAAGACTTTGTACCCATACCCGAACTACCACAAGAGAAACCCAATTTTCTGTCATTGACCAAGTAGATAACCCAACTCCAGCTTACCTGGCTGGTTACTCATAAAGCATTAGATGATGCTCATCAAGCTCATCAAGCTTAATCATGATAGTACATTTAGGTATGCCTAATCAGAGTCTTCCACCTCCTAACCTGATATATTTATGGTTATAATAAATTCTATTATGCATCTACATATATATTGCTATTTTCCCAGTTTATCCGTTACTTTTTAATACAGTCATAGTATTACAAAATCTTATGTCTCTATCCATCATTTCTCAGCCTTTTTAGAATTCCATCATTTATTGATTTTTTTATGATTCTTTTATATTTCTCTCTTGGGATCCTATATTTCTTTCTAACATTTCTACACAAACTGGGTATTCCCTCTGCCTTTACCCTTATCTCCTTCTGCTGCATCATTTGTATACCAATCCATAAACCTTCCATTATTTTTGGAAAGTTCTCCTTTTTTTCCCTCTATATTATTATTGTAAACTTTTAGGTGGTTGTCTATTCGATTCTTAGTATTTATTGTTATTGTCTTTTTGTTGTTTTTATTTTTTTGTAGCTTATTTTGATTTGTCTCCTCCCCCACTCCTGATTTCTCATCCCATCTTGAATATTTTGTTTATCTTTTCCCACCATTTGTTGATGGTCTTCTACACTCACTTATTTATCATTAAATGATCCCCTCATCTCCTTATACTTCTTTGTCATACTTTCACAAAAACTTTTAACCTCATTAGCATTTCTTCATAGAATTCTATTGTCTCCTGTTAAATCATTTTGAACCAAGTTAATATATTAAAAATTACTCAATGTATCTTTAATATTCCAGTATCTAAAAACTCCAAAAGAGTAAATCTTTAATAAAATTTATCAATCCCAAAATTATTCCTCCAAAACCTCAGGGCCTCTAGTCCTTAGAAGCTATAAATTTTACTTTACAGTCTTCGTAATTTCCAGTTTACTCCTTCCCAATTGTCCAAATTTTAAAGTTTTATCTTTTCTTCTTCTTTTCTCTTCTTTCAATGAACAGTTCAATAAGGTTTTAGTTTTTATAGTTAAATTTTCCTCAAATATCTTCAGACAGCTCAGTAAATATTTGCAGGTCTCCTAACTGTCTGCAATGATAAAGTCAAGGTCAAATAATTTCCAGCTGTTATTTGTTTTTTCTCCTTTCAACACTTTCTTTCAAATTTCTCACATTGCAGTAATCTTCCTTCTCTAGTAGATGGCTCTCCTGCTCCCAATTCCAATGCTTAACAAAGTATAAGAGTCAAAACAGCTGACTGTCATCCATTCAGGGAAGTTCAAAATAAAGTTTAGAAAAGCAATTTCTCCCAATAATCACTTTTCAAAATGTTGTTCAACTATTTCCAGACTTTCTCTAGTTTAAAACATCCTTTGAATATTTATTTTGCATCTAAATCTTTAATACTTAGTCTTTCTCTTTAATTTTTAGTCTTTAATCCTTCTCCATAAATCCAGTCACTGCTTTCTTACTATTTAGAGGTTATTTTTTATAATTTTTAGCTTGGATTAAATCTTTGGTGTAGGGGTTAGAAGTTATCTCACCCAGTTTCACTGCTCTGTCCACACACTGCTCCAGCATAAGACCTTATTGTCCTGGTTCTCCCAGCTTGTGACAGACCAAAATGGCCATCGTCCCTGCTGCTGTTTGAGAGAGCTTTCTTCGGATCAGCAAGGAGATTGTGCTTTCCTCATGATCAACAAAGTGCCTCTCCTTACTTTACCCACCCCTCCAGGGTCTCCCAGCAAGCAGTTACTGGCTGCATTTCATGGAGCCCATCGTGGCTGCGCTATTTTCCAGCCATTGCTGCCATGACATCAATCGGAATTCCCATCTGGTTGTCTTTTTCCCATGATAATCCTTTTTCAAACTTTCCTCAATATTCTTTGTTTACTGTTCTAGTTCACCAATAATTTATGATAGCTAACTTTTAATAGCTTTAATATGTTTTCATGGCTGTTTTATGTCTAGCTTAGCCAGAAAAATGTAAAAATTTATCAGCAGTAGGTTCCAAAACAGGTTCATATCATGTATAGCATTTTCTACATAAGTTTACATAAAATGTTGGTTAAAAAAAAGAATGTATGTAACCAATATCATTATCACTGCACTAATCCAATGAGTCTATACCTAAGTGAAATTGATTGGTATGTTCACTATTAAGAAAGCAGGAGTTTTGCAGTTATTATTTGTTTACTGAATTTTACCAACTTTCAAATAACTATTGTGGGACAAGCTGAAGCTTAGCAGGAGATCAGCAATTTAATGTAAACATGAAACTGCCTTCAAGAGCAGAAACAGAGAAAGGCTGACAATAGGAGGACCCTTAAAGAAAGATTCTTAAAGAATTGAAATAGGAAAGTGGATAAATTTTGTGGTAGTCTTTCCCACCTGCTCAGGATTTGTAGTTACCTGTTATTTATAATTATAGTAGAAATATAGTTTCTAGCCATAGCAATCCATGTGTCTGAAGGGTTACTTCCTATTTCATGCCATATCAAGGGAAGCTATCACTATCTCTTCAAGAGTTGTAGAATGGTATAAAAGGAAAGTGTAAGGCCCAGATTCTCTCCACTTCAAATGATAAGAATGAACTTTTGAAAACTGGGCATTTCAAAAGGAATTCTTTATTGAAAAGGAAGTTATCCAGGTGATGTTCAAAGCAGAGTCTAATATGCCTCCAGGCGTATGGCTTAAATAAAGGGAGTTAGAACCCCTCCCCTTAGTCTGGTGTGGATTTCATCAATACAAAGAAGCAACATGTTAATTCCCCCCACCCCTTTTTTTCTGGGAACATAGTTGAGAAGAGCTTCCCAGGAAGTTTCTTTCGGAGCTGGAATTTTTATGCCCTCTTCTCTTCTTGCTATCTCTCCAAGAGGTGACAAGTTTCCAGGCATCTGGGCTCCAGTCTCCAGTTGTATATCATGTGCAAGTTGTACAAATTCAATACAAGAATTAAGAGATACAGGTTACATCAAAAAGGATTATTTGTATCAACCCCCCTTCTTCTTCCACTGAAGAATGGCAGATACACAGATCTGACAGGAAGATTGTCACCTCAATAAGATGGTTGGGTTCATATATTGCACTAAATCAGCATGTGTTACACATCATTGAATAAGTCATTCAATGTTGAATAAGTCAACCTATAGCTACAGACTATAACTAATACACTAGTCAAATAAAAGCAAGAATTTTATGGCTAAATATACTGTATGTCAGAGTCCACAATTTTATTTTATTTTTTAAACTTAACTAATAGATGTAAATCAAACCTGTAAAAACCTGGACAGAAAAATTAAGAGTCATTAAATGTGATTGTTCAGCTGTATAGGTCAGTGAAGTGCAGCCTCTCCTCATGAAATGAAGGATCTCATCTCTGTTACTACTTAGTTGTGATTATTCAGTTTCTATTGGTACTGAGAATACTAGGTTATCACTCTGAATAAACACAAAACAAATCCTTTAGTGTGGAGATTTTTGTTCACTTTTGAAATTTTTTAACCTGGAAATATGTGTTAGAGACAAGAATGACTTGTCATTGAAATAGTTAACTCATCACATCTTATTTTACATTTAGAACACAAAACTGGCTTGCCAGTCCTGGTTCTGTCATACATAGGAGATGGAGCAGATAGTTTTGGGAAAAACATACTTGAATTTATTTTTTTAAAAATGGAAACACCAGTAAATTTTGTATGTACAGTGTGTATGGACACACACACACACACATACACAAAACAACTAAATGGGCAGGCTATTATTTTATATAAAATAAATAATTTTGCATATATATTGCAAAATTTGTTATATATATTTGTGCAGCACGCTAAATGATATGGCACCGTCTAAGTGGAAGTATATCAAATGAGAGGGAAGTGTGGACTTAAAGTGGAACATAGATAATCTGTAGTCTACACTGATACTTTTATTTTACTACTGTCTTGGAAGTGTATTTTACCTAAAGTATTCTTTGATATAAGTAGAGTTGGAGGTAAATGAGTATGAGTAATGTGCGAACATTATAAAAACGCTAGCAGGAGGAGTGGAGCCAGCTGTCAGGGAGAGAGGATGTGCAAGCAGGAGATTCTGCGAAACACGAACCTCTATCCCCACTTTGCAGGACTCTTCAGAGTCAAAGGGAGACACGTAGGGTTTTCTGAAGGTGTGGAGGTTCCAGAGATCCTATACAGGTGGTGGTCCGTGTCAGAG
Organism: Naja naja; assembly: GCA_009733165.1. Lineage (NCBI taxonomy): Eukaryota > Metazoa > Chordata > Lepidosauria > Squamata > Elapidae > Naja > Naja naja. The sequence goes on along the minus strand of CM019153.1, from coordinate 1,537,767 downwards.
AATGGAACATAACCAGGAACGAGCGAGCAGAGGAAGGGCGACCAGCAATGACTGTCCATGAAAGCTGACAGCTGGTCATACAAGCAGTGAAATAGCAGAATGATGGTGCAATCAGGTGACAAATTTGACAACCACAAAGTGAGTAAAACAAAGGGAAGTGCAGTAGTGGAATTAATCAAAGAAAACCCAGCAATCAGAGCCAGCTTTAACTAGTGCTTAATGGAGCGGCAAGATAAATGGTAGGCAGAATGATTGGAAGAGGATAGGGAAGCCAAAGGAAAAATGGGAGGCTGGAGTGAAGATTTGGTATATACAATCGCAAAGAATAAGACTGGATTGGTGACTGGAGCTGTTTTGAAGAGTGGATTTTTTGGACTTAATATGGACAGCGGAGACTTTCAAGAGCCATTGTGAGAGATCGGTGCAGACAGTGGAGAAGAAAGAAGATCGGATTTACAGGCAGGATGAAACACTTTTTTATGGCAGGACAAACAAGCAAGCCATAGATACTTTCAAAGACACAAAATTAGGCGGACCTTGTTAACTGCATGGAATAAAACTAATCTACAACAAATCTACGTTGAAACACCAATATGACTATCTACATTGGAATCTTTGATGTATCCACACTTACTCTGACAAGGGAAAATTATTACCTATGAGGACATTTTAAATGATGGAGGAGAATTACGATTGAGGCAAGACTTGAAAGATCAAGGAATAGACATAGAATGGTGGGCTTACTTACAACTCCAATCAAGGCATGGGAAAGATATGAAAGAGTAGGGAATTAGCAGGCGCAAAACAAAATTAGATGAAGTACTATTGAGAACTGATGAGAAATTGATTAAAAAAATATATAAAGTTTTATTGGAATGTAAATTAGAGGAAGAAAAAATAAAAGAAACAATGGTGGCTTGGATGAAGAATTTTGGATATAGTATAAATTTAGATGATTGGCAAATTTTATGGGAATGAAACAAAAAAATGACTTTGGCCACACCGTTTAAAGAAAATTTATATAAATTGTTTTATAGATGGCATATGCCGCCATCAAAATTGGCAAAAATGTATCCAAATCTTTCCCTTTATGTTGGAATAAGGAAAATGGAACACATTATCATTTATGGTGGAATTGTAAAGAAGCCCAAAAGTTTTGGCAGAAAATTCAGAAATGGTTAGAAGAGATGTGTAAGATTAAAATAGAATACAGACCTGAATTTTTCTTGTTAGGAATTAATGTGGGAAAATATGACAAAGATATTACATACCTAATAATTCATGTAATCACAGCTGCAAGATTGGCCTATGCGCAACAGAGGAAATGTAAAGAAACTCTAAGTGAAATAGAAATAATTAGGAAAATTTGGATGTGGGCATAAATGAACAAATTGTCAAAAGAACTAAAAAATAAGAATGAATCGGGTTATTACAAAGTATGGGATAAGTTTTATTTCTGGTTAGAAAAGAGGAAGGATCAAGAAAATAAATGATTATATGTATATGTTATATACTATGTATATAGAATGTAAATATGTACTATTTTTTATATGACTAAGCGATGTAAGACAAATATGTGGGCTAGGATGACTGCACCATGTCCATTGTTTTTGATGTTTTTTTTCTTTTCATTTTGTGTTTGTTCAATAAAATTATTAAAATTAATAATTAAAAAATGCTAGCAAAAGAAGCAACAACCCAGGTTTTTCAACAGTAGTAGTATGAAGTAAACTGGTAAAATGTTATTTCATCAGCATAGTGAAATTGAGAAAGTGCTGTGAAAACATCACAATTCTTTTCCCCCCTGAAAATGAAGGATCATTATGAATTTGAGGTACAACTCTCCTAGATTTTAGAGAGCATGGCAAAATGGGAACAGACCCTAATTATTCTAAACAGAAAAAATAAAGAACCGTAAAACCAACTCCAACCTGAATCCTTTCTATACTGTTTTACCTTCCCTTGCCAATAGGGACATAACTCTTTACCACAAAGCTGTCTAACCCTCTCTTCCTCAGCTTCCAGGAACTTTTTCCTTTCCTGGGTTTATAACATATCTTCTGGAGTTTAAACTTTCCAGTTCTTTCCTTTGATTGACATTTTGCCATTTCCTTGAAGCTGTCTTCAGATAATGGAACACTGAAGTGAAGCCTCTAATCATGTACCTTTCTCACTAGTTCATAGGCATGTAAGAATTCTTCTGTATCCAGCAAGGCCAATTTTAGTATAGCGTTTTGCTCCTTACAATAGCTAACCAGGTGTCTCTCGTGCTTGCAAGGAGGAGTTTGAGACATGGTATGTTATCTTGTCCGTTTTATTCACCTGCAGCTAATAGCTGGAGACATATTGCCCAACCCAACTGAGTTTTCAATACACCTGTGTTCCATGAATTTATCCAAACAGAACCTACATTTTTGAACAACAGCAATCAAAGTTATACAAAATTAAAATGTGGCATTTTCATAGATTTTTTTGGCAATTTTATTGTACTATAATCCCTAACATATAATCTGCCTTTTTGTATTTGTCACATACTTATCTAACATCATGGATCTGTGTTCATTATGACATAGTATATTTTTTCCTGGATAGTTACAGACTTCATCAATACAAGTCTTGTTCCTTTGCCCTACTGTGGATCACTCCAGGTGTATTCCTACTTAATAGCATTTTTAATGTGGTTAATGTTCACACGGTTTAAATCAACTGTTCTGGAATATTTTCCAATCATTTTGTTTTTCCATTCCAAGTTGCTTAGTTACCCCTAAGTCAAGTCATTCGAATCCCACCAGGCCAGTGGTGAGTTTCAAAAAAGTACCACTGGTTCAGTGGGCGTGGCTTGGTGGGCGCACAAAGCCACACACACTTTGCGTGCACACACCAAACATGCACTTTGCGTAGGCACAAAGGGTTTCCAACTCACCTCCTGCAATCCTGCACTCTCCCTGTAGGTTCAGCAGCTAATGCGTGGCAATCTGCTGTGCCATGCAAAGCAGCTGTGCTTCAAAAGCAGGAAATAAAGGTCACAGCATAGATTCATAAATAATATTTCATTTATTTTACAATTTAGGATTGACTGTCAGGTCTTAAAAATAGCCACTCAAAAGCTTAATGCTCCATGGAAAATAATAAATTGACTTGCTGCTTTTCAGTCTGTAGTGTCTTCCAGACTTTACCATTCTCTGATACAATGTGTTATTGAAAAGCATTGAAAGTGAATGTGGAAACCCTAAACTCACTCTAAGCAGAATGCTTATGTCTACCCTTAATTAATTACATAATCATATATGTTTTTTCATCGGGAAAGTGTTAGTAATATATTGTTATATTGTGAAATATAGGAGATACAACTCCATATTATATCATAAGAAGGTACAATTATAAAAAGTGTAGAAGATGAAGTACCTGCTCCAAAAGCTGCAATTTTAACTGGTAATTAAACTCAAGTGCTTCATTTTCCCAGTCAGCTCATCAGTGACATTAGAAAATAAATGATCTGAAAGTGAAATCCTTTGGGGGAAGCAAGAGTAATTAATTACATTTCTCAAGGGAGAAAATACTCCTAAATCTTGTTTCTGGGTGACCTGTTAAGTAACAAACATTGTAATATAAGAGGTGGGTAGAAGGAAATCATAAAAAGTGCTAGAGAAAAAATATTTAATCTGAATGTTTTTGAAGGCCTCAGTATTATTAAAGCTTTATATCTGCAATTGCCTCTTTTGTAGTAAAGTTAAATTCAATAAATATAAATAGACTAGTTGATGCAAAATTACCCCCAAAATAATTGAACATGACTACCCATGAAGATAGGCAGCATTTTTTTAGGCTTCCGGTTCTGGTCGCAGTGGCAGCAGGAATTGCAGCTCTGCGATCCCATGCCAAATACTCCCTTCAGAGGGCTCTGAACGGGGCTGAAGCCTCCCTGAAGGGGAGGCAAAGGAAAGTGGGATGCTCTGGAGGTCACTGAGAGCAGCAGCTCTCCTGCGTGACCCAGAGAAAACTCTCTAAACCCGAAGGCAAAGATCAGCAATGGCCATCATGGCCACCACCCACCTGGGGCAGGTGAAGCAATGAAGATAGAGCAGAAGCGAGTAGAGGAACAGTGTGTGAATGGGTGAGATTAAGCTTGATTTTTACCTAAAAGATATCCCCAAAGTAATGATTTTTTGAGGGGGAAGGATGTTCAAAAGAGTAACTTTCATGGCTAATGGGCACTTTGAACTATTGATTCAGCCCTGGAAAAAATTGGAGTAAAAAAGAAACAAGAGGTTTTTCTTTGAAAGAATTGAATCTTGGATTTTGGATTAGCTTTAAATGCTGGAATTGGTTATTGGATCATCTAAATGCTGGACCTGGCTTAACTAAATAATCCACTTTTTTTCAAAATAAATGGATTTTGATTGTAATTAATAGCTGCTGGGGGAGAAAAGGCAGCAAGGAAATCTGAGAGGAGCGTGCCATCTGCTGATGATTGGAAAATAAACCATACCCCTATTACTCTGAACTTCTTTGGATCTGGACAGAGATTCTTTATTGTATTATCTCTATGACTGGAGTTGAAGTAACCGTTGTGGAAATGAGTGGACTTTCTCAAGAGGTGACTTTGATCTTCAAAAATATTAAAGTCTTAATAGATGGCATGGATGAGAAAATGGAAAATATCTTACAAAGAACAATAAAAAAAGATCAAACTGCCCTTGAAATGGTGGAAGTAATAGAAAGACAAGATGAAAAAAAAAACCCAGCAAATTGAATACGACCAAGGAACAAATATGGATCAGAAACTGAGCAAATAAAGTGGAAGCTCAATGAAGAGGAAGACCAGATAAATAGCAAGCAAAAGGAGAGGAATTGATCAAATCAAAGATTGGGGCAAAAAATAGGACTGACAAATCAGCTGATAAAAGAAGAAAAATTGAAGAAAATAAAACAGACAAATCAACAAATGTGCAAACAGGAAGATATCATGGATAAGGAGATTGGGATATGGGCAGATATGTGGGAGAAATGTCAACACAAGAATGTAACTGGATAAATGTTTAGATTAGATGAAGATAAAGACAAGAACTAAAAGCATGACTGAAGGCAAGAGACGAGGGATAGAAAGAATTGTTACCCAAATATTAAGGAAGCTAGATTGTAAGTTGGAGAAGCAGAAATAAATTAAATAGGGGAAATTTTGTTTTCTTTCTCTTACAGAACTAAAAAAAAAGTTAGAAAGATTAAAGGTTTATAGATCTTAGGCATCTTTTTCCTAATGTAGGCTCAAATAATGTAAAAAGGATTAGATAGAAAGATTAAGGGTTTATAGATATTAGATATCTCCTTTTTATGTAAGGTTTAAATAATATAAAGAGAATTACTTTTGATTGTGATAAAGGATACTAATATTGTGGTAAATTGGATGAAATTGGTAAATAGGGATGTACTGACAAATCAGCTAATAAAGGAAGAAAGATTGAAGAAAATAAAACAGACAAATCAACAAATGAGCAAACAGGAAGATACTGTGGATAAGGAGACTGGGATATGGGCAGATATGTGGGAGAAACATAAATACAAGAATGTAACCGGAGAAAGATGTAGATGAAGATAAAGATGAGGAGTGTGGCAAACGAGTAAAAAACCAGATAAGATTTGAAGCACTATTGAGGGCAAGAGACGAGGGATAGAAACAGAGGTGGTATTCAGCTGGTTCTGACCAGTTCTGGAGAACCGGTAGTGGAAATTTTGAGTAGTTCGGAGAACTGGCAAATACCACCTCTGACTGGAGACTTTACAGTATCCTTCCCCTGCCACACCCACCAAGCCATGCCCACAGAACCAGTAGTAAAAAAAATTTGAATCCCACCATTGGATAGAAAGAATTGCTACTTAAATATTAGTTGGAGAAGCAGAAATGAATTAGATAGGGGAAATGTTGTTTTCTTTCTCTTATGCAACTAAAAAAAATAGATAGAAAGATTAAAGGTTTATAGATCTTAGGCGTCTTTTTCTTAAAGTAGGTTCAAATAATATAAAAAGGATTATTAAATTTGATTGAGATAAAGAATACCAATATTGTGGTAAACTGGATTATTAAATAATAGAAAGATTAAGGGTTTATAGATGTTAGATATCTTCTTTTTATGTAAGGTTTAAATAATATAAAGAGGATTATATTTGATTGTGATAAACATTACTAATATTGTGGTAAATTGGATTAATATGAACGATGCTTGGAATTAACACTGTTCACACATAATATATTAATATATTGAAATTGTTCAGAGTTTTGCAGCGTTAATTCATAGCCAGAAAAATAAACATAGATGGCCGATGCTTCATTTAACGTCTTTATAAACATAATAAGTAAATTTTACAAACCAGTTGTAGATTTCTCCAACATGGAGCAAACTCAAACAGAAACATATTGCAGGTAACTTCAGCAGACACAAGCAAAACAGAGAGAGAACTTCTAGTTTCACTTTCCAGGTCAGCTCCCATTGGCTGGTCTGTTACCATGCCTACTCACTGACTCTGTTAACTATGTCTCTGCCAGTAAATGAATACTCTGACACTCCTCCCTTCATAACTGGAAGAGACATAAATCCAATTAACTTTATATTCTTCCCATGGTGCATTCCACCCAATGGCTTGGTCATTATGTCGGCCAAATTGTCTTCTGAAGAACAATGAAGCAAGCTAATCAATTTATACTTGATGGCTTCTCTTACATTACAATACTTAATATCCACATGCTTGCTTCTACTCTTTACTCTGTCACCTGTAGCCATTTTAATGCAAGCGGTGTTGTCTTCATAGACTAAGGTAGGCTCAGTTATCTTTATATTTAAATCCTGTAACAGTTGTACATACCAAGTTATCTCTGAACAGAGTTCAGACAAAGCAATAAATTCTGCCTCTGCAGTAGAAATGGCTACAGTTGTTTGTTTTCCTGGACTTTATTTATTTATTTATTTATTTTTATTTATTTGATTAGTCAATTGCTTACAAGATAATAGGTATAAGTATAAACATAGTTATAAATACATGGATACATATAAGAAAATAAAAGAAACAAAAGGACAGGGATGGTAGGCACTTTGGTGTGCTTATGCACGCCCCCTACAGACCTCTTAGGAAAGGGATGAGGTCAATAGTAGACAGTCTAATGTTAAAGTTTTTGGGGTTTGGGGAAGAAACCACAGAGTCAGGTAGAGTATTCCAGACATTGACCACTCTGCTGCTGAAGTCGTATTTCCTGCAATCAAGTTTGGTGCGGTTAACCATGAGTTTGTATCTATTGTGTGCTCTTGTATTGTTTTCCAACCAATTAAAGCCCCTCCAAACAATCTCACAATCCCAGAATTGGACTTTCTGGTTTTTACATCATTTGCATTATCACTATCAACATAGCATTTCAATTTTAATTCTTCAGAGACCTGTATTTGAAGACCAAAATTCACAGTTCTCTTCAAATACCTGAGAATCCTTTTTACACCCATCCAATGCATTTGCATTGGTGCAGCAGTAAAGTAACTCAAAATGCTTACTGCACAAGCTATGTCTGGTCTGGACCACTGTGACAGACACAATAGGCTCCCTATTGCTGACTGATATATCTCTTGATCACAGGCTTCACTTTCATCCTCACCCAAACTGTTATGAAAATCTGTATTCATAGGCGTTGGAGCAGTATTACAATCATTCATGGTATATCTCTCCAACAACTGTTCAATTTTCCTTTGTTGACTGAGAATATAACCACCTTTCTCAGTTTTATGTATCTCTAAATCAAGATAATCTTTTATTTCTCCTAAATTCTTTAATTCAAATGTCTTCTTCAACTTATTTGCAAATTCATTTACCTGTGATTCATCCTTTGCAATGAAGCAAAGATCATCCACAAATGCTAATAGTTGACAATCCCCACCTTTTAACTTTCTAGTGTATATGCAACCATCAGCCTTGCAACTCTTGAACCCAAGACCCTTCAATGCAGTATCTAAACAGATATTCCAATTCCTGGCTGACTGCTTCAGCCCATAAATGGCCTTGTTCAATTTATATACCATGTTAGGCTTTTTACTTTCATACCCTGGTGCTTGAATTTTTCCTCTAATTCTGCATTGAGAAATGCAGTGGTTATGTCAAAATGCCAAATGTTATGGCCATGTGCCGCTGCCAATGCTAGTGCCAGCCTGATGCTCTCACTCTCTACAGTTGGCGCAAATGCCTCATCATAGTGCACATTTTTCATCTGTGAAAACCCCTGTGCCACTAACCTTGCTTTATATTGTACTTCATTATTGGGTAGTACCTTTTTCTTGCATACCCACTTGCATCCTACAGCTTTGCTATCCTGTGACAAAGTCATAGATGTGAACAATTCATGTTCTCCCATGGATGTCATTTCCTTGTCCATGGTTTCTTTCCACTTTACCTGTTCAATTTTAGGTAATGCCAATACTTCTTCGTAGTTCCTTGGCTCATTATACGCTTTAACTTCACTAGCTCATTACACACTTTAACTTCACTAGCAGGTGGAACCCTCTTATTCCATCGCTCTGACCTGCGTGACACTGATTGCTCCTATGTATCAACCCTCTCTTGCTTCATATCTTGTTCAGCTTCTCCCTGAACACTGACACCATCACTAAGTGAGTTACCATCACTAAGTGAACCATTCCACAAATTTGCATCAATTTTGTTCCAATTTTGTTCTGCAAAGCTTGCAGACCTGGAAATCACTATTCTTTTGCTTCCATTGATAAAGTGGTAACTCTTTGAGCCTGGCTCATAGCCCACAAACCTGAGCTTTCTAGCCTTTGGTTGCCCCTTTCTTCTAATTGCTTTTGGAATATGCACCTACACATTGCTTCCAAACACCTTTAAATATTCTAGAGATGGTTTTCTCCCATATAGCACTGCATATGGAGCATCATTAATGGAAGAAGTCCACAACCTATTAACTAAATAATTAGTAGTCAATATGGCTTCACCCCAATATGACCTGCTTAGACCAGAATCCTCTAGCAGTGAGTCCTTCATGGTTTGCAAGACTCCATTCCATCTCTCAATGACACCATTCTCAGCTGCTTTGTATGGATTTGTGTGTCTGTGTTTTATTCCTAACTATGCCAACCACTGTTGAAAACTTGTTGACATGAATTCTGAACCTCTGTCAGTTTGCAGCTGACATACCTGTTGTTTATACCTTCTTTCTACAAAACTTACCCATTGTTTAAATTTCTGTAGCACCTCTGTTTTACTCTTTAGTAAATAGCAGAACCCAAACCTGCTATAGACGTCTACAATGCCCAGTGCATACTTTGCTCCTCCCCAACTGGCTTGCATTGGCCCAACCAAATCTGCATGTACCATCTCTAGAGCTCTTGTTGTCTGCCTTGTGATACTCTTGCTTACTGGGAATGCCTTGGACTTTGATGTTTTGCATACTGCACAATCCAAATATGCCTTACATCCCTTTACATGCAATCCTTCTGCATACTGGTCCATTTTTTTGAACAAATTTGAGGCTGGCATGGCCAAGCTTATGGTGCAAGAGATGAACACATGGATCATGTTTTGCAACATTGCCACATCTGTGTACACACCGAACATTTTGTCCCTGTAACATATAAAGATTATCATGTTTTATGCCCTTTGCACAGACAATCCCATTTTTCTTTATAAGACATTGCCCATTTACAAATGTGGTATCGTATTCTTGCTTGTCTAAACTAGACACTAGTTGGAGGCAAATTATGCTCCATTTCTGGCACACATAAAACATTATTAAACCTTGTTTCCAAATATGGAATTTGCACACTGCCTCTTCCAATGACTTCTTGCCATTTGCCAAGGCTACTGGGTCTCCTGCAGCTGCATCCATGCTGTAAAACAATTTAGCATTATTAATAATTGTTTGGCTAGCCCCACTGTCAATAAGCCATTGATCTCTCCCATTAACACAGCTGACTCTTGCTATTGCAATTTGTCCATGAACTTGTCTTTCTTGCAGCAAAAGTCTTTAAATGAGTAGTGTCACCACAGATGAAACATTGTTTCTGTTGTTGGGCTTTCTGCTTAGCTGTAATCTGATATCCTCTACTGCTCTTCTGGTCTTTGGAGACAGCCTGGCTGTGGAAATTTCCATTGCTCCTCTTGGGCCCCCTCCTCAGGAATTTTTCCTCCTCAAGGCTTTTCTATAATGGTGTTTCTGCTCTTCAGCTATCAGACATGCTTTCAGAGTTTCCAAACTCAATTCCTGCTCTGGTTTGCATTCAAACACTGCAGAAACAATGTCCCACACTTCATCTAGGTTGTTCAAAACTTTTTGTAGTACTTTTTGAGATTCCGGAATCCTCATCCCACACTGTTCTAATTCCACAAACAAAGTTTGCATATGAACAAAATGCTGTTCCACTGAATCTCCTGGCTGCAAAGGAGCTCTATGTAACTTTCTTGATAATTGTATGATGTTGCATGCAGATACACTCACATGAACAGTCCTCAATTTATCCCAGACTTCCTTTACAGTCTTTAAATCAGCTACATTGATAAACTGATCAACTTCTAAACTTAAGATGATATAAGCAAATGCTCTATCATGCAGCTTCTGATCTGCAGCATTCAATGGTGCCAGGGGTGGATTTTCAACAATATTCCAAAGCTCTTCAGTTTTCAGGAAACATTCCATCTTTGCAGTCCAAATAAGATAGTTCTTCTGATCCAAATGGGGTAGAGAGCTCTCTTTATTTTTTTTTCAGCCATCCTGCAAAGCCTCTTGCCTTGTTTCTTACTTTTAAAACAGGCAGTCTCTCAGCTTTAACTACAATTCAGTCTTTTTCTGTGAACTTAACCTGTTCAGAGTTTTGCAGCATTAATTCAGAGCCAGAAAAATAAACACAGATTGCTGGTGCTTCATTTAACATCTTTATAAACATAATAAGTAAGGGCCTTGGGTGGCTCAGGCTGTTAATTGCCTGCACTTAAGTTCCAGCTGCCTGCAATTACTGTAGGCTCGAATCCTACCAGGCTCAAGGTTGACTCAGCCTTCCATCCTCTTGGGGTAGATAAATTGAGGACCCAAGATTGTTGGGGGCAATTAGCTGACCTTGTAAAAATGCCACTTAGTAATAAGCAGGCATATACAATGGAATGAAGGCTATTGCTGAGCACACTGGGTTGTATCCCAAAAATTGTAAGCCGCCCTGAGTCTTTGGAGAAGGGCGGCATATAAATGTAATTTGTAAATAGTTGGACAGTGTTGAGGGAATTATTTGTTTAGCAGAGTTCAGGAAAATATTGTTCTTGTGTCTAGTTGTTTGGTGTACAGTGTTCTATAGCGTCGTTTTGAGGGAAGGAGTTGAAACAGTTTATGTCCAGGATGTGAGGGGTCTGTAAATATTTTCACAGCCCTCTTTTTGACTCATGCAGTATACAGGTCCTCAATTGAAGGCAGGTTGGTAGTAATTGTTTTTTCTGCAGTCCTAATTATATAATATAATGTGGAATTCAGACTTCTTGTAGCAATAGCTACAATCATAAAGAGGTTATCCCTAAATAAGCGACATTCTTAGATTCAGTCTTGGATGGAGTTTCAAGCATCTATAATTCTGATGGAAACCATTTCTCCCACTAGTCAAAAGAATGTTTAATCAAAAAATGTAATTCTTATTTCAGTTCAGGATCCATTTGATATCTTTATCAAAGAAAGACGTGTGTATTTATAAACAAGATATCAAGGCATTTTGAATATGTGTATGTGTTTGTAGAATTGTCAGCTACTGGATTTTTCCCATTCAACCGAAAAGAATGAACTTCTGATCACTGGATGTTTCAAAAGAAATTCTTTATTGAAGTGAGATGATTCCAGCAGGATTCAAAGCAAAGTCTAATGGCTCCCAGGCATGCAGTGGTAGATAAGGGAAGTTAGGACCCCTCCCCTTATCTTGATGTGTATTTTGTCAAACAAAGACCCAACATGTTAATTCCCCCCTCCCCTTCTTTGGGAACGATCTTTTGAAGAGTTTCTCAGGGCTTATCTTCCGGAGCTGGAATCTTTATGGTCCCTTCTGCCCTTGCTGTCTCTTTAAGAGGTGATAGGTTTCTGGACATCTGGCCCCCAACCTTCAGTTGCATATCATGTGTAAGTTATACAAATTCAATATAAGATTTAATATATTCAGGTTACATCAAAAAGGATTATTTATACCAACTTCCCTACGTGGAACTGACAAGAATTTTTTTCTGTCATAGGAAGTGTCAGCTTTGGAAACCTTATTCATCGCTGCCACATAGCTTGAGAAAGTGGGAGGGGGGTGATTTTAATTGAGTAGCACTGAGTAGACAAAATAGAATTCTTTGGTTAGTTCAAGGTCATGGAGTGTGGCGCAGGAACAAAAAGGAACTTACTTTGGGATTGGTTCATGTGATGTGATGATGAGAGAAAAGGGGATGGTTTGTAGTTTGGGACATTGTGGGAAGTCCAGGAAACTTTTAGTTTCGAGATTCCACAGATGTGCCAGGTGCTATTGTAATAAAGATGACATCTGTCTCGGAGTTACTGATTGGAATGGAGGTTTGCTGGAATGCTGACAGGAAGAACAATAATTATCATATGAGTAAATATTAACCTCTTTTTCTTGATCACTGCAGAGAATCATTTAGAAAATCAGTTACCAGGATTTTAATTATTTTCCAATTGCTGTATCTAATATTCCACTCCCATTTCAGCTGACAAAAAATAGAATAACAAAATAACCTGCTTGCCAAGATAAAAACAGTGAGTTAATGCAAGAAGACATAATCACTGTGAGAAATAAAATATTTCTGATTAGTAGTGTCAAGTAAATTTGACTTTTATTGTTGAAACCCAAACAAGAATTACCACTTAAGAAGACAGAGCTTTTTAAAAATGTTTATTCCAAACAATTTTAATATGCTTATTTTTCTTGAAGAAGCAATAAGATTCAGGTCTTCAGTGTCAGAGTGGAAGTTGTTAATAAAAGTTGACATTTTACTGATAGCTATATGCAGGCTTACTTTGAATAAAATACTTTATCACAGAAAACCATTTGGAAAAGATTTAAAAATGCATACATTCTGAGGGTTCCCTCTAATTAATTTTTAAACAATGCTAGAGATTAAATATTATGCAAAGATGGCTAGTTTTTAAGTTTAATATACCAACATTTCATTAAAGCAAATTTTCTTTTTGAGATTGTAATTTCTCCAAAAACTTGTCTTCTCTGCAATTATCATAATAACTGTCAAAATAGTATTACCAGTGTTAAGAAACCTGTTTTCCAAGAAAAAGAAAGTTAATATTTTAAAGTTGTAACTCTATTCATATTTTGTCCATGAAATACAAACATGTTCATATTTATATAGAAATAAATTCCATTAAACGCAATGGACAATTCTGAAAAATTACTCAGATTTCACTATTTATTTTTAAAATTATATTTTTAAAAAGTATATATTGTCCATTGCTATTTATGGCTTCATACATCTACTAAGTTTCATAAACAATGCAAATTATTAAAACCTAGCTAAAACTAAAAGGTCTGAAAAATAAATAAAATAAAGCAAAGCTCCTTCTAAACAATAAAGGATATCGTCAACCAATTGCTCAAGCAGAATTAGTTGCTAATGTTAAGTATATGCATGGTCTATAGAAGGTATTTATTTCCATTTCTACATGTGTAACATGGATTGCATAAGTATGAATGGCCCTGCAAGTAATTGAATTGATTGACTGCCTCCACTTTAATATTGCCATAATCAAGAATCAACTCTGGCAATTTATAATCAAATAAAACCATAAAGCATGACTACATAATCAGAAAGGAGACCCATCTCTATTTTTCCTTAATGCTTTCAATGGTGTGGACTTGTGCTATAATTGCTCAAACTGCCTTCCTTCCAATATCATCTTTTACAGTTGTTCCATTCACCAAGGAGCATCAGAGGTTCTGATGTGAGGAATGAGGGTCTTAGAAGCCATCCTATCAAACAGTTGGGAGGATTGATTGTTCCATTGTGTAAGGACCAGACTCTCCCCTTCAGACAATAAGAATGAATTTGAAAACTGGATATTTCAAAAGGAATTCTTTATTGAAAAGAAAGATATCCAGGCTCAATGTTCCATGTTCAAAGCAGGGTCTAATATCCCTACAGGGATGCAGCTTAGATAAAGGGAGTTAGAACCCCTCCCCTTAGTCTGATGTGGATTTCATTAATACCAAGAAGCAACATGTTAACCCCCCCCCCCTTTCTGCGAATGTAGTTGAGAAGAGATTCTCAGGAAGTAACTTTTGGAGCTGGAATTTTTATGGCCCCTTCTCCTCTTGCTATCTCTCCAAGGGATGACAAGTTTCCAGGCATGCGGGGGTGGGGGGCTCCAGCCCACAGTTGTAAACCAGTACAAGAGTTAGGATATTCAAGTTATATAAAAAAATGATTACTTGTATTCCCCCCCCTTCTTCTTCCATTGAAGAATGGTAGATACATGGATGTGACATATTGCCCTTCTCAAAAAAACGAGAAATCCACCTGGAAGACATAAAACATGTTCTACAATTACAACTTAGGATGGTTTGTGAGGGTATTTCAGGTGGAACTTCCATAGTAATGTGGGGGCTTTTACATGCTGTTTGGCTATCCACTCATTTTGTGACGAGGGAAGGTGTTTCCAAGCTACTAAATATTGTGTGCATCTACTGTGAGTGCATGGGTCAAGGATATCTTTAATTTCGAAGTGTTGTTCCCCATGTACCATAATGGAAGTTGGAGGTGTGGGAAGGCGGGGTGTTAATTTTTGAAGTGATCTCTAGTTTGAGTAGGCTGCAGTAAAATACTGGATGAACCTGTCTAAGTGTCTTGGGCAATAGGAGCTCTACAGTAACAGGGTTGATAATTCTGGAGATGGAAAATGGGCCAATGAATTTAGGTCCCAGTTTCTTAGAGGGTTGCAATGATTTTTGGAACTTTGTTGATAAATATATGTGGTCCCCAACTTTGAATGGTTTAGGTTCACAGCGTTTTTTGTCAGCTTGAGCTTTAAAAGCTGCTCTAGCCTCTTGTAAGGCTAGTCTGATCACTGGCTAAGTGGTTGGTAAATTATCCACTCCTTAAGGGGGGGAATTTCAGGTTCCTTGGTGGGTAGCTCTGGCATGGGGTTAAATTCTTTTCCTGTGGCTACCTGGAATGCGGTGAAACCAGTGCTATGGTGTACCAAGTTATTGTACACTACCTCTGCAAAAGGTAGATGGTCAATCCAATTGTCTTGTTGGTAATTAATAAAGCATCTTAAATATTGTTCTAATACACCATTGGCTTTCTCTGTCCAGCCTTTCGTCTGGGGGTGATTTGAAGAGGACAACCCCTAATAGTTTTAAAAATGCCTGTCGAAATGTGGACGTGAATTGTACACCCCTATCTGAGATAATCCATTGGGGAGCTCCATGGAGGCAATAAATGTGTATTAAAAACATCTTTGCTATTGCCTTGGCTGTTGGGATCTTTTGGCAGGGTATAAAATGAACCTGTTTTGAAAAAAGGTCTGTTACAACCAACATAACAGTGTTTCCTGCACTTTCAGGGAGCTCCACTATAAAGTTCATAGAGATCTCTCTCCAGGGTGCTGAAGGTTCAGCTACTGTTGGTAGAAGTTCAGGGGATTTCCCTTGTCTTCTTTTTGCAGCCGTGCACATAGGGCAACTAGCAACATAGCTTTTAATGCCTTTTTTGAGAGATAGCCACCAGAATTGTCTTTCGATGAGGTACAGGGTTTTTACAAATCCAAAGCATCCAGCTATTTTGGAGTCATGGCATTGTTTCATGAGGTCCAGTCCCTGGCTGGCAGGGACATAAAGTTTGTTTTCTACCCAGGCTAAACTGTCTTTGAGTAAGGAAATATTTTTGTTAGCCTGGAGCCAATTGTTCTTAAGTAGTGCCTCCTTAAATTTGGAAGTCATTGCATTGTCAGCAAGTGATTCCTTCTTCCCTTGTGCTCAGTTGATTACTTTGGCAGCAAGTTGGGTTGGTTGGATCATGGGTTTTACAATTTCAATCTTTTTGCTGTTGTATTGGGGTTTTCTGGAGAGAGTATCTGCCAAGATGTTTTTTCCCCGGGAGATATTTGAAAGTGAAATTAAAATGTTTAAAATATTGCACCCACAGTACTTGTTTTGGGGAGAGTTTCCATGGATTTTTCAGGGGTTCTAGATTTTTATGATCAGTCCAGACTTCGAAGGGCATTTTGTTCCCTTCTAGTAAGTGTCTCCATGTGAGGAGCGCCCATCATACAGCATATGCCTCTTTCTCCCATATGGCCCATCTTTGCTTGGTTTCTGTCAATTTCTTGGAAGTGTAAGCACATGGTTGCAATTGTCTATATTCATTCTTTTGGAGTAAAACTGCTCCTACTGTTACGTCACTGACATCAGCTTGGATGAAAAATGGTTGCTCTGGATCTGGGTGTTTTAAGATTTGTTTGGCTGAGAATAGTTGTTTAAGTTTTTTGAATGCTGCTTGGCATTCCATCATCCAGTTAAGGGGTTGCCTTGGCTTCAGTTCCTCCCCCCCTTTCAATTTCAAAAAGCTTGTGATGGGGAGGGCGATATTCGCAAAAGCCAGAATGAACTGACAGTAAAAGTTTGCAAAACCCAGGACACTTTGCAGATGTTTGCAAGTTTGGGGTGGCTCCCAATTGACAACAGCTTTTACTTTTTGTGGGTCCATCTCTATTCCCTCCTGGGATATTCTGTATCCTAGGTACTCAATTTTTTCTTGATGGAACTCACATTTAGAGAGTTTTGCATATAGTTTGGTGTTTTGATGTTTTGTGAGAACTGCTTGGAATAACTTTATGCGCTCTCCTTTTGTTTCAGTATAGATTAAAATGTCATTGAGATAAACTAGAATCCCTTTGTACAAAAAATCATGAAGAACCTCATTAATTAGTTGCATAAATATGGTCGGGGCTGCTTGTAGTCCGAAAGGGAGTATTTTAAACTGGTAGCATCCCAGTGGGGCGTTAAAAGCAGTCTTCCACTCATCCCCTTCCCTTATTCTGATACGGTAGTATGCCTCTCATAGATCTAACTTTGAAAAAATAATTCCTTTAGAGAGATGAGCTAGCATGTTCTTCATGAGAGGGAGTGGGTACATATTTTCCACCCTGATGGTGTTCAGATTTCTAAAATCAATACATAGACATAGAGAGCAATTATTCCTTTTTGCGGAATAATACTGGTGCTGCTATTTTCGGTCGGGTAGGTTCGATGAATCCCCATTTTAGGTTTTTATCAATAAATGCTCTGAGTTCATTTAGTTCTCTGGGGAACATGCAGTACATTTTCAGTTTAGCCCCCAGCAGGATTTCAATGGCATAGTCCATGGTGTGATGAGGTGGGAATTCATCAGAAGCCTCTTCGCTAAATACTTTGGCCAAATCCTGGTATTCTTTGGGGATGTTAATGGGTTCAGCAGGCTGGCTGGCCATGGCTGGTTCTCTATTCTCTTTTCTTTCCTTCTCCCCCCCCCCCAAATGTTTGCAAATGCTACATGTTTCTGGAAAAGTACAGTTCCTCTCTTCCAGTTTATTTTTGGATTCCATTTCCATAGCCATGTGAGTCCTATGACTAGTGGCCCTTTTATTCCTGTGGCTACAATGAACGTGAGCATCTTGCTATGGTTCCCCAGTTCTATTTGCAATGGTTCTGTGGCTGGCTCCCCCACCCTGCTATAGTCCCACATAATCGGCAGAAAGCAATGGGGTTTTCCATTTTCCTTAGGTGGATTCCTAATTTCCATACTAGGGTGGGGTTGATTAGGCACTGGGTGCATCCCGAATCCAGTAATGCTGCTACTTTGTCCCACTTCCCTCAGCTGGGAATAAAGTCTTAGGGGTAAAGTGAGTGCTTTGATTGGGTCACTTACCAACAGGTCATTTTCCAAATAGCTTTCTGACTGGCTCAGGTCTCCTTGAGGCATTGGAGATTCTTCCTCTGGGTTTTGGGGGGAATGGAACCTCATGGCTTCTTGGCTTCTCAGGGCGGTTTCTATTCCTTGGGGGTTTGATTTTCCAGGTTTTCCCCCAGATGGGTGGTCTGGCTTTCTGGCAGGGGTTTTTGAGCAGCACTCTGCTGCGTGGCGCCCCTCCTTTCCACACTTAAAACAGCCAGATGGTCTTGGAGTCATAGTGATTTGAGGTTTGACAAACTCCCACTTCCCCTGGGGTGGGGATCTTCTCCAAACCCTGCTGCTGCGGTACTGGTTATGGGCCATGTCAATCTCTGCCTTCCCTGTCATCAGATACCATTCATGTAGAAAGTTTGGAGGCCCACGGGCCAGGCAGGCAGTGTACAGGTCATCATTGAGTCCATCTTTGAACCAACAGACTAGAATATCTTCCGGCCAGTCAACTTGGCTGGCCAGGTCACAAAATTCCTTGATGTATTCAGCTACAGGGTAATGGCCTTGCTTTATGACCCTAATGTGGTCGTGGACTTTTCGATCAGTGAGCGGGTCTTCTAAGTGGTGGTGTAGGGCTGTCATGAATCAATCAAGCTTCCTCAGCTCTGGGGCATCAACGTTGTGGAGGGTTACCATTAATCTGGCAGTGGCCCCTTCTAGGGCTAGGGTGATGACTCACACTCAGGCCCCCTGGATCAGGAAGGTCCGCCCATATTCTTGCATATCGGTGAGGACTTGCGCCAGGAAAAAACCTGATTTTTGGGAATCCCCATCGAATTTCACCCCCAAGGGTGGGATCTTTCTCTGCAGTTGTAGGTCCCTGGGTTGGCAAGGGTTAATCCCCTGCCCTGGAATGGCAAGGGGTCAGATACCTGGCATGGCTGCTGGTCCTCCAGCTTGGTCCATTGCTCAATTAGTTGTACCTGGATCAGGGGTGACGGCTTGAGTTCTCTCAATTTCTGGTTCACTCGCTCTCCTTCGTTGGCAACCTAGTTTATCCCGCACATTGAGGCCTTCCAGGGCTTCCCTCATGAGGTGATTTATGTACCGTTTCAGTTGGTTATCTGCCAGCAGCTCCTCAATCCATTCTTCCTGATCAGAAAGGGCTTCCAGTTCCCCTTTCTACATGGGTTTATGGTTACCATGGTTGAGGGTTACTCCCTTGGCTCTTCCATCCCAGCTGTCTCTCTTTCCTACACCTATAGACCATTGGGGCTTCATGGAATTTTCGCAGGCAGCTTCAATGTCTTCAATGGGGCACACAAAGCCAGTGTCTGGCTGGGGAATTGTTGAAGTTTCTCTCCAGCATTCGGCTTCACCTTGTTCATTGCTATGTTCAGACATTTTTACCAGTGTCCCCTCGGTAGAGTGAAATTTTGGAAAGAGAAAAAAATTTCCTCTCCTGGTTGGTCACTACTGCTTTATGTAAGGACCAGACTCTCTTCCCTTCAGGCAATAAGAATGAACTTTTGAGAACTGGGTTTTCCAAAAGGAATTCTTTACTGAAAAGGAAGACAGCCAGTCAAATTCAAAGCAGGGGCTGATATCCCTCCAGGCATGAACCCCTTCCCTTAGTTTGATGTGGATGTGGATTTCTTCAATACCAAGAAACAACATGTTAATGCCCCCCTTTTTTTTCTGGGAATGTAATTGAGAAGAGATTCTCAGGAAGTATCTTTCAGAGCTGGAATTTTTATGGCCCTTCTCCTCGTGCTATCTCTCCAAGAGGTGACAAATTTCCAGGCATGGGGGGGCCTCCAGCCCACAGTTGTACATCAGTTCAAGAGTTAGGATATTCAGTTTACATCAAAAAGTATTACTTGTATCCACCTCCTTCTTCTTCCATTGAAGAATGGCAGATACATGGATATGACTCATTGCTTCAACAAATCATTACTATTTGCCAACTAGATTTGAAAAAAAAATAACATAGTGAGTGTTGTCCTGCTACTCACTATCATAAAATAATGATTTAGTCACATCAATTTTATTTGATGCCTAGACATATTGCCCTTACCTCTCTTTATTAAGAATATGATCTATCTCAAAGGTAGATGCAAAAAGATCTAGCTAGATGCCATGGTAGACATCATAGTTTGATGGAACCAGGAAATGGAAATAAAATCCTTCTGAATTACAGAAGCACTTCTTTCCTGATTTATAGGTCAGAATTATTCCCATAGAGCATTTCCAGCTGGCAACCAATGGAGACATGTACATCATTCTGCCTTATTCAGCCAGTTTCTGTAAAGACCATCAAATCAACATGATGATGTTGTCAGTGCAAAAGAATTCATGAACTGGAATAGACACGGCAACAAGTCAGTCAATGGGGACTTGTTTGGTGACTGAGACACAGGATTTGTTGGGTGAGCCATGCGAGATGGCTTGGAGCCTGGGTGTGGCTTAGCTTAACTGTTCTGTGTATAAAAGAATTCATTTTGTCTTTGCTTGAGAGTTCTAGTGCTTCTTCTTGTACTTGCTACTTCTTCTCTCTACCATGAGCTGCATGGGTATTGTATATATGCATCATGTTTTATATTATTGTATATAAAGAAGTTTCTTCTATAGAATGAATCCTGCTGAATTATTTTTGTGTGCTGGCTGGATTGCTTCAAACTCCGACAGATATTGATGTTGATGTTCACATTGATGATGATGATGAATCAATCTGTTGTTGAACTGCAGCAGCATCAATGACTATTCTTTGGCTCTAAGATTACTTTGGTCAGTAAACATAGTAGAGTTAGAGGTACAGGAGTAATTATTAATTTTGTATCCTGTACATTTTTTAATATTCCTCTTTGACTATACATGCTACACTACTTGAATGCAGACAAAAAAAGCTCTAGAAAAGATAAAACCTGTATAGGTTGCACCTTCCACTGAAACTATTCCTACACACAGAGGTAGGGGGACAAGAGTCCTATAGCAAAATAAAAAGACTCCCAGTAGATGAAAGAAAGTAAAAGAACAAGGAACAATGATGTGAGGAGGGAGCTATTATCCAAGATTAAGAAAAGAAATTATTATTGAAGCAGAGGCCATAAAAGACCCAGTTTTCCTTCTCCCCAGTAGAATCCTTTTCTCATCCTCCATCATAACAATTATCTCCAATTGTTCTGTTGCTCACCTATATGACTTTTAAAGCCTGCAGCAGCTCTCAGTCATGACAAGTTATTTTGCACAGTATCTGGTTGTGAAGCTTGTATCGTTTTATTTAATAAAAAATTGCAGACTTGTGTTCAGGGACAGGCATTTATTGCCAAGCAGTCTTTTATTTCTCCAGAGTTACATGTTAAGTTGAAGTAGAAGGGAATCTGGTAAAACTCCACAATTCATTTTCCTTCTCTTGTCACTCTGCACAATAAGACTATTATCAGAAACATACTTATTAGGAAGACACATCATTGAGCACAATGGGAAATTTCTGAATATACTTAGGTAGGGTTTCCAGATTTATATCACAGAAGAGTCTTTTGTCAAATTAAATGCCAGCATGGATATGCTTTCTGCTACATAAAAGTCTCATTTTTTGTGTTAACAGTTCATAGTAAATGATACCAGCAGAAACTAAATTTCATTATAGATAAGCAAATGCCAAGACAGAAAGACAGAGAAGAGTTGAGGTGAGACCACTGAAATCTAAGCTTCTGGGAGGTCCTAAATGGACTTAAATAGCTTCGGAGGAACGACGAAAGGTGGGAGCAGATTCTGGTGAGTGCAGGGAATCCGCAATCTCCCTGATTAGCCCAGGAAAGCTCCTGAACTTGAGAACTGGGAAGGTGGCCATTGCACATCACTACAAAGCTGGGGACAGCTACCGGAAGAGAATAAAAGGCAGAAGATGATGTGATCGAGCTGGTGAGAGATTTTCTAAACTATTTAGATTTAAAACAAGAGAGAGCCCCAGGATTGCATCTGAGGGAGTGAGACATAAAAGGGGAGGTGGAATTTCTTTTTTCTTTTCCACCTCCAGAGGAAAGCAGTGAGGAAAGTGAAAGTGCCACTATTAATTAGTATAGGAAGTTGATTGAAAGACTTTTGATAAGAATTTATATTAAGAAAACTGGACTGGTATTTCAAAGATAATACTAAGTAGGAACTTTGGGAAAGTTTTTGGTTTTTTTCCCTTCTTTTTGCCAATATATACAAACTTCATTATTTACTTCACAACTTTAACTGGCTATATAATATATTGGAAGAAGGGGAGAAGCAGAGCAACAGTGTCATCTAAAGGCAGAAGTGAAAACTACAAAGAGAAATTACAGAATAATATGGACAGTAAATATAACCTTGGAGCTTGAGAATAAAGAGATAAGCAGCTGTTGTTTCAAATAGAGAGTGAAGCACTGAGATACTGTGTTTTCTTTTGTTTCCTTGCCTTTTTTTTGCTTGGAAAGTGCAGCTCTTGGAAACCAAACAAAACAGCAGATAACAGAAAGTAACTATCTCCTTCCTTTTTTTATTTGTGTTCTGGCTTTGCCTTTGAGCTCTGTGTACTCTTTCCTCGGATGTAAAACAGCTGGTGGATGAGTTTTTCAGGCATGATGGGCCCATTTGGATTACAATTTTTTTATTTTCTTTTTGGATATATTTTCTACATAAAATGGGTTAGGGTTTGAAGAACCCAAAGAAAAGAAGAAACTAAAAGACTAAAAGTGTGATAAAAACCTGGCTTGAGATTTGGATTACAATTTTTTATAACTAGAACTATAAATTCTTGGGACCCATTGGGGGAAAACAGAAATCAGAAGAGGAACTACATTGGTCCTTTAGTGGATTATAATTATTGAGACACTTGGAAATATTTGATAATGAAGAAAATATTGTCGGTACCATCCTCAGCTACATCATTGGCAACCTCAAGTCCAGTGGGATAGAGAACCATGGATGCTCTATTGCAGCAAAAGAAGGCAAATATGGCGCAAGCAGAATTAAAAGCTATGATAAAAGCCATGCATGATAGGAAAGAAAGAATGGAGAAAATGGAAGGGAAAATAGAAAAAGTAG
This sequence comes from Naja naja, assembly GCA_009733165.1. Lineage (NCBI taxonomy): Eukaryota > Metazoa > Chordata > Lepidosauria > Squamata > Elapidae > Naja > Naja naja. The sequence continues at coordinate 1,514,784 of CM019153.1, read as the reverse complement.
AAGAAAAGATGGAGAACTTCCTACAAATGATGGAGAAAAATGATCAGCATATTTAAAAAGTAAAGGCTGAGTTAACAGAAAAGAGGGTGGGAGAGCTTGATTATAGATTGACATTAGCAGATAGAAATGAAGAGGAAACAATAGTGATATTAGAGATGGATCACGCAGATTATTATCTGAGATTCCAAAACATAGAAGAAGAAAAGGGAGAGAAAAGGGAGATAATGGCAGGAGCATTGGAGGTGACTAAAGAAAATATTTTGGCAGATATAGATGAGATCTTCAGAGTGCACATGAGGTATGCAATGAGAAATAGGCTCCCCAGAGTAGTCCATGTGAGATTCACAAAAAAAGCAGGAAAAACAAAGATCATTCAGAAGGCGAGAGATGACCCCTTAAAGTATAAGGGGAAAGAAATAGTGGTTTTAAAGCGAATAGCGAGAAGAGTCAGAGATTTAACAAGGGAATACCAGTTTCTGACAAAACACTTAATTAAACTGGAGTAAATTTTAGATGGCTGATACCAGTGGAGATATTGGTAATCTGGCAGGAAAAGAGACATAGGCTAGATTCAATAAAGAAGGCAGAGCAATTTTATGATCACTATTTTGGACCACGAGAGGAAGAGAGTGAGAGGAAAGAGAGGAAAGGTATCAGGAAGAAGCGGTCGGAGCAAAAGAGATCGATAAAGAGAAAAGGGAAGAGATTGGAAAGCAATAGCCATAAGAGAAGAAGAAAAAGCAAGAGAGATAAGGATGACTAGAATGGTGAACCCTATTTACAAGTAAAAATGGAAGAAGTAAAATTAATGTCAACAAACATAAATGGCTTAAACTTAGTAATAAAAAGGAAAAGAACTTTTAACAAATTAGAAAAGTTAAGATTGGATATAATTTGCCTACAAGAAGTTCATATTAAAAAGTGACATAATAAGGTACTGGAACACTCCAAAATTGGGAAGTTATATGCCTCCCTTGCACAACAAAGTAAAAGAGGGGTAGCACTGGATATAAAAGAGACAATAAATGCCAAACAAATTTTTACAGATGAGGAAGGGAGGATCTTGATGGTGGAGATAACAATAAACGATAAACAGGTCCTTTTAGTAGCAATATATGCACCAAATTGTAATCAAGATGTTTTCTATGACAAACTGCACAAGAAGATAATAGAACTGGAGTCTCAGAATATATGTATAATAGGTGATTTTAATGCAATTGTGGACCTGGAATTGGACTATAAAACTAGAAATATAGATAAAAAAGCGATGAAAACATAAGGCATTTTTTAGAATGGTAGAGGAATTAAATATCCAAGATGTATGGAGAGAGACTTATCCTGAGAAAAATCAATACTCATTTTATTCACAAAAACATGCATCATAGTCCAGAATAGATATGATGTGGCTATCAGCAGACCTAAGACCAAATATAGAAGAGATAAATATTGAAATAGGTACCTGGGCAGATCACAATGTGATAACAGCTACATGGAAAGGACAAAAAAAAGAAACTGAGATGGACAATGAACCAAACAATACTTAAAGAGAAAGAATATATTAGGTTTATGGAGAAATAATTGGATTTTTTTTAAAAAGAGAATAAAAAAGAAGATACTCACTACAAAATGTATGGGATACTGCAAAGGCATATATCAGAGGACTAACAATAACATACACAGGAAAAAGGAACAAAAAGAAAGAAAGAAACAAGCACAAAAGAAATTGGAAGAAGATTATAAAAGACTAGAGATAGAATTACAGAAAGACCGACAAAAAAGAATATAAAATACCAAATGGAGCTTAATAAACACAAGTTGAATTTACTGGAAAAAGATGAATTAGCACAAAAAACCAAAAGTTCTAAACAAAACTTTTTTGAAAATGCAAATAAGCCAGGAAGTTGGCTGGCATATAAATTGAAAAAAAGAGAAGGCAAAAAAAGCAGATTCTTCAAGTAATACATGAGACGGGAGCTCCATACTACCGTAATGATGAGAAAAAGAAAATAATACAAAAATACTATGAAAAACTATACAATAAAGAGACAATTTCAGAAGATAAAATCAAACAATACCTACAAAAAGCGGAACTACCACCAATACCATAAACAATAAAAACAACACTAGAAGAAAATAATGGTAAAACACCAGGCCTGGATGGACTACCAGCAGAATTATATAGAGATTTGCAAGACTCTTTGAGCATTCCGATATTGGAAGTGTTTAATGAAATGTTGCTTGTAGCAAAGATACCAAACTCTTGGACGGAAGCATATATTACTCTCATACCAAAAGAGGACTCAGAACTACAACAGATTAAAAACTATAGACCAATATCATTATTGAATGCAGACTATAAAATATTTGCATCAATAATAGCAGAAAGGCTGAAGAGATTTTTAAACCAATTTATACACCCAGACCAAAATGCTTTTTACCTAAGAGACAAATTAAAGACAACATGAGAATAATATTGGACACATTGGAATATTATGAAGTACACTCAGAGAAGCAAATGGCATTGATCTTTTTAGATGCACAGAAGGCCTTCGACAACTTGAGCTGGCAATTCATGTTGGCACAACTAAAAGAAATAGACTTTGGGGAGAGATTTATTAAAATGGTTGCAGCAATATATCATAAACAAACTGCAAAAGTGATGGTAAATGGTGATATGATAGAAAATGTGAATATACCCCTTGTCACCATTGCTATTTGTTCTGACCTTGGAAGTATTAAATAGAAATATTAGACAGGATAGCGAGATAAAGGGAATGGAAATAAAAAAGGAAGAGTATAAACTACAGGCATTTGCAGATGATCTAGTTTTTATCTTGGAAGATCCACTGGAAAGAGGACCCAAACTGTTAGGGAAAATAGAAGAATATGGTGAAGTGGCAGGTTTGAAAATGAATAGAGAAAAAATTAAAATGCTAGTGAAGAATATTACAGATAAAAAAAGGAATTAATAAAGAGATTACTAAGAAAATAAAATACTTAGGGATCCTGTTAACAGCTAGATGCGTTAAGGAAGATAACAGCTAGATGTATTAAGGAAGATACAGTAATTATCAGAAACTATTGCAACAAATCATGATAGATTTGGAAAGTGGAAAGGTTTGCAACTATCACTTATAGGAAGAGTAGCAAAATCAAAATGAATATACTTCCAAGGTTACTATATTTATTCCAAACAGTCCCGATAAAGTTGGGGAAAAAATATTTTGAGGACCTTAATAAAATAATATTGAAATTTATCTGGCAAGGGAAAAAAGCAAAAATTAGCTTTAAAATGTTTCAGGATGCAAGAACGAGAGGGGGTTTTGGACTACCTAACTGGGAACTATATTACCAAGCTGCAGCATTATCATAGATGAAAAAATGGATAGTATTAAGGAATACAAGATTGTTGACTCTGGAAGAGCATGATTTACAACTGGGTTGGCATGCATTTTTATGGTATGGGAAAAATAAGATACATGGTTACTTTCAGAGACACTATATAAGAAATGCTCTACTGTTAATATGGGAGAAAACTAGAGAACAGCACTATTTGAAAGTACCAGTCTGGCTTTCTACAATGGAAGTACTTAACCACCCAAACACTTTTAATATGGGAAATATTACAAGATATAAGGATATTCTAAATGAAAGGGGTGAGCTTAAAACCAAACAGGAATTGGGTGAACAAGGGATAGACATGATCTGGTATTCATACTTGCAAATACAGGCATGATATAAAAAAGATGTTAAAACATATGGCTTACATAAAGAATTGACAGAATTTGATAAGATACTAACAGGAACAGAAAAAGTTGATAAAAAACTGTATAGTTATCTATTGGGCATTAAACTACAAGAGGAACAAGTAAAGGAGACAATGATAGCATGGGTAAAGAATTTTGGTTATACAATAGCACTCGATGGCTGGCAGAAACTATGGGATAGAAATTATAAGGTAACAATGTCAACCCCATACAAAAAGAACCTATACAAAATGTTTTGTAGATGGCATTTTGTGCCAGCAAGGCTGACGAAGATGTTTAAAGATAAATCAGTGAAATGTTGGAAATACCGCCAAACACCTGGCACATATTATCATATGTGGTGGACATGTGATGAAGCTAAAAAATATTGGACAAAAATATGTTCATGGCTGGAAAAGATGATACAACACTGTATTGATTTAAAATCAGAAATATTCCTGTTGGGAATCTTACCTGAAACTTACTGTAAAGAAAATGTATATTTGATTATTCATGTGATAACTGCAGCAAGAATTGTATTTGCTTAAAATTAAAAAAAGGGAACAGATTCCGACAGAAAAAAATGTGATTAGGAAAATATTAGAATGTGCAGAAATGAATAGATTAACACTTGTAATTAGAGAAAGAGAGCAAACTGAATATTATAAGGTATGGGAATTATTTTATCAATGGTTAGAGAAACAATATGAAAGCTAGATATAATTAATGGATTAGTTAAGAAGGATAATAGATATTTTAATAAAAATAAATAAGCTAAGAAGGATAAAGAGATAGTGATATTAAGCACAATAAGTATAATAAGATAAGATGAGAGAATAACACTAAGTAACGAATATGACTGTAATCATTAACTGTGTTGCAGAAGATATTTGTATCCAGACGACCTGTCATCAAATGAAAGAAGATATGTTTGTAATAAAAATAAAAATAAAAAAAAATATTTTTAAAAAAGTTGAAAGACAAAAAGGACAAGTACAAAAAATGGAAAGAAGGATACATAACTAAGGCAGAATATCAGCAGATAGTCAGAAACTGCAAAGACGAAGTCAGGAAAGCAAAGGCTCAGAATGAACAAAGACTTGCAACAAAGATAATTTTTAAAAAAATCTTCCAACATACAAATAACAAGGAAAAAAAATCAAGGAAAAGTTGGTGCACTAAAGAGAGAAAACGGCAAGGAAGTAACAGGCAGCAGAGAGAAAACAGAGCTGCTGAACTCATTCTTTACATCAGTCTTCACACAAAAAGAAACTATAGCCCAAAAACATAACTGTAAAAGACAGTCTAGAAATAAAAGTTAAATTAAGCAAAAAAAATTGGTAAGAGAACATCTGTCTGATTTTGATGAATACAAATCACTGGGACCTAATGGATTACATCCCAGAGTTCTTTTTTTTCTTATATTTTTGTGTTTTAAAAACAAAAATACAAATCTCTATTCACATTAACAGTGTTCGTGTCGTTATTAATACATACCTCTCTTTTTATACATAAACATCAGCTCTTATTTCTATCCTCCACCCATTTGTACCACCTATCCCAAACCGCATAATAGTCAGAGTCATCTTTGCCTCTTAATTCCATTGTGAGCTTATCCAGTTCCGCACAATCCATTATTTTTTGTGTCAAGTCTTCTTCAGATGGTATCTTTTCCTTCTTCCATCCCTGTGCGAAGGCTATTCTTGCTGCAGTTATGATATGTATAATGATGTATTGGATGACCTTGCTCAATTTTCCCTTAATTATTCCTAATAAGAATATTTCCGATTCGAGTACTAATTTGTGCTCTGTAATTTCTAATA